>CABHPH010161295.1:0-39138 GCA_902168325.1 Peromyscus nudipes
TGTGTGTGTGTGTGTGTGTGTGCATTTGTGCATGCACATGTGTGCACATGTGTGTGGAGGCCTGAGGTTGATGTTGAATGTCTTCTTCTACCTCTCTCTGCCTCAGTTTTGGAGACAGGGTCTTTCCTTAAACCTGAGCTTGCTGCTTTAGCTAAACTGAGAGAGACCGGGGATCTTCCTGTCTCTGCCTCCCCAGTGTTGACATTGCAGGTGTGTGAAACACCGTGCCTGGCTCTTTATGTGGTTCCTGGGGGTCAGAGTTCAGGTCCTCACACTTGCAATGCTGGTGCTTTACCCACTGAGCCATTTTCTGGGACAATTTTCCTCCCCATAATTCCACCACCCTTCAGTGTACTCAGAACAGGGCCACTGGGTTTTCCTGTTCAGTGAACTCTGTGGTCTCCCACTGTCCAATCTCACGGCATGGTGCATTGTGTTCTCTGGAGTGATGAACCCACTCTACAGACCCCAGTAATAGGTTTTCTGAACCCTGATAATAGGTTTCTCTGCCGATGCAGTAAGCCAGATCAAGCAGAATTGAAAAAGTATAACAACAGGTTTATTTGAGCAAAGTAACTCCCAGGCAGGTTCTCCAGTCCCAGAGATTGAGGTAGGAGAAGCTGCTTGCCTGAACTAGAGCAGGGAGATTATACAGCCTGTAGGCGAGGGGTGATGACCTGTCCACCACAAGCTGGGTTTGTGCTCAAGTATGGTCAAAAGCTTGAAGCCTAGGCAGGGACTTGGGCTGCTGCTGGCAACAGGGGAGGAAGTTGCAATAGTCACCAGAAACGCAGAACTGGACTTTTTGGTGCTTTTTCTTTGTTCGGAGACTCTCTGAGTGGGTGGGGTTTGGAGAGACAGGAACAAGGCTTTCTGGATCATGCAGGGGCGAGCTGGAGGTTCCAATCGAACACCCAGATTATGTTACTCCAAAATTTCCACAGAGTTCAAAACCCATGGACCTAAACCTCTATATTTGGGATTTGGGTTATTTCAATGTCACATCAATGTGTGAATGATGGGTTGGAGATCTGTTCCTCAGGCTATTTTTAGCTCAGCCGGAAGGAATAGAGAGAAAATACACTACAGCAAGATGAGGCAGGCAGGAGAGGCTGGAGACAGAATCTCAGAGGGGTGGGAGGCACAAAGGAGGGCTGGGATGGCTGGAGGCAGGCCTGACTGCTTTGAAAATGGACTTCTCTGAATGGTCACGGAGGAAGTTGGTATTTATCAACAGTACTAATAACAGCACAGTAGTTCCTGTGTACTCCGTCCCATCATCTGTTCTTGGGTCGTTGCAACATTGGTACACCAGGACAACCATATCCCAAGAATCAACTTCATATTTCAAGAGCAGAGAAATTAAGCCTATGAAAGAGTTTCACTAATTTAGCCATCGATGGAATGTGTGGAGATTTGAGTCAGGACTGGGCTTATACGCTCTCCTCAATTAGCAAACTACCTCTTCATTGATAATGCAAATGGCAGCTTCAAACTGCATCTCTGGGGGGTGTTTAAAGCACTTATGGGAACACACTGCCCACTTCAGAATCGGTTCTTTTATATGCAATTAGTCTGTTCATGACACATCATTCTTTTCTAGTCATTAAAGTAAGTTCCTGGCTTAGCTGGAGGCATTTCATGGATTTGTTGACTCCCCCATGCCCCAGGAACTCTCAATTGGCTGGAGCCTAAAGGTCACAATCCCTTTGTGGGTCATGGCTCCTCCAGCATCCAGGCTGGGGCTACCCTTACTTCCACACCTTCCCCTTGAAAGACAACTCTTGATCTCCTCAGACAGCTTCAGAAACCTGGTGAAGTCTGGGGTCCAGAAGGACATGGTTCAAATCTCAGCTTTATCTTTTACATGTTATGCTAACCTCAGTTTCCCCATGAGGACCTCTGAGTGCAGAATGCCTGGCATGTCGGAAGAATGCTGGTGGACAGAAGTGGGAATGAGAGTGACCAGAGAGTGACCCAAGGCGTCTTAGCGGGGCACAAAGGACATGCATAATGGCTAGATTATAATGACGGCCGTGCAACTCTGCATATATGCTGAGAAATTGTTGACTCATATACTTGAAACAAATGAATATTAGGATATGCAAATTATACCTCAGGAAAGTTGTTTTTTAAGAAGATGAAAAACGCATAACATTTAAGAAAAATATCTAGCAACATCTTTTAATTACGAAAATACCCAAGGTGTTGGGCATAGTGTACATGAGATAAAAGCTCATTTTGGGTGTTAGCTGCTGAAGTATTTGTAGGTTAACAGGAGAGAAAGAAATTTAGAAAAATCACCTGATTTGGACTCTTCAGAAAATGAAGGAAAAATCGTTTCTGTGAATGATAATTAAGGACAAATAATAAGACAGGTTGGGGAGAAAAGGAGTATCTTA
Source organism: Peromyscus nudipes (assembly GCA_902168325.1). Classification (NCBI taxonomy): domain Eukaryota; kingdom Metazoa; phylum Chordata; class Mammalia; order Rodentia; family Cricetidae; genus Peromyscus; species Peromyscus nudipes. The sequence goes on from CABHPH010161295.1 coordinate 2,403, forward strand.
CCACACCCTGGTAAAAGATATTTGAGGCCATTCTGCTTAAGAATTCAGAACGTTTGAATTCTCGAAAGGTAATCCAGGGCATTTTCCATAAATTACATAACACCCAAACAGGGTATGTGGTGGCATCTGGAATTAAATGTATTAATGTTTCTTTAATGAAATGTATAAATATTCATATAAAGTAAGATAAATGTGGAGCTATAAATAAATATACGTCAACTCAGGTCTGGTTTGCCACCCAGTGAGTTTGCTGAAAACTTCAACAAATTCTTGGCTTGTCTCACTTGGGGGTTTCCGGGTTGGGGACCTGGAGCTGCAGCTGCTGTCATGGTCATCAGGACACTGACCTGACTGGGTGGATGTCTCAGTGAGCCTCACTCCCCTCCCCCTCTCCTCTCCCCATGTCCTAACCCTCAGGGGCTGGCAGTCTCTCCCAAGGGACACCCTGACATTGTCGATCACACTTATGTGTGGAATTGCTTGCTCTGCCATGATCAGATTTAAATGAAAGTGAAATACTGAGTGGAAATGGTAAAAATGGAAGTTTAAAATGAGAAATAGAGTTTGGGAGGAGACAGAGAAAGAGGAAGGTACCAAATTGCTTTAGTGCTGGATACTAGAACAGCCTCGAATAATAACACAGGAAGGGCGTGGTATTTTGGGTTTGACTCATTAGTAAGCTCAGTATCATATGTTTGACTTACGTATTCATTGAAGAGTTATTTTGCTACAGTCTGAAGTCTTACAAGGTCTTACCCAGTGGGCATCCAAGGTCCTTTCACCATTCCCAAGAAAGCCAGACTTTCCCCTCATTCGAGTGGCAGCAATATGACAGTCCATCATGCTTCCTCAGACCACAGTGGGCAGCCCCTGAGTTTCAAAGGAGCTCTGCTCCATTGGATCCCAACTCTCTGAGGGCAAAGGTGCCACTAGCAGACTCCAGGGAGACCTTCCATAAACACAAGCCGCTCGATGAAGGTGAGAAAGGACGACATGCTCTGAGCGCCAGTAAGAACAGATCGTCATTTTGCTGTTTTGCAAAGATTACCAACCTTGCCCCGTGGTTCAGGAATATAGGTTGTTCCAGGTGGCTGCTTCTCCCTGGTGGGGGGGGGGGGCATTGGCAGTGAGCTGTGGCAGGTGATTTGACTCCAGGCAGTAAGTAGATTGGCAGACTAGCATCCTATTAATGATCGAGGCATCTGTCCCTCGTGTGCACACCATCCTCAGCTGTCACCTCTCCTTGACCAAGTTCACCAAAATGCAGGTCAAGGCAGGTCCAAGATTTCTATGTGGGAGGTACTTGGCGACTAGAGTGAGGTCAGAATCTGAGTATTGAGCGGATGGTGAATCTCCATAGCTTAGGATGCATAGAGACTGCTGTGACTCCAGAGGGGCCGCAGAGACCCCACATCCAACCTGTGGCCACTGTCCTAATAAAAAGCTGCCTAGCCCAAGGTTACATAGAGGACACTCAGAAAGTTGTTAATATCCATAGCATCAGCATTTTTATTTGAGCTTTGTTTACATTAGCACCAAGCTTCCCCACCCTAAATCCCCCAAATCATAGGCTCTCCCTGAGCTGAGGCATCTAAGACGAGAGACCCACCTATCTGTGGGTTAATGCCCTCTCTAGGGTAACCTCGGGTGTAGAGATGGGGACATCAGCACAGCTGACGCTCACTCCTACTGAATACCAGCCATTTTATATGAGGGATCTACTTCCTTCATATTATCTCATACCCACAGCGCCATAACTCAGTGTCCCTTGCCTGTCCACAGAGAGGAAACCATGTTGGAAACAGAGTGAAGAAAAGAAAGGAATGTAATCCCAAGAAAGGTTGAGTGGTGTTCTTTACCCTTAGTCCAGAGACACAGCCTGAGTATAAGAAACCCCTCCTTACAGAGAGTGGAAATCACGGTCCCTGTTCCTGTTAATATCTGCTGTGTCTAGTCCTGGGAAGCTTCGGAACTCGGACCCATCTACTGTGTGAAGATGGAACCAGGGATGGAACCAGGGACTCCTCACATCAGAGACTTCTCCCTGCAGAATGGGGTCTTCTTGAGGTAGGGGGATCTTGCAAGGAATACATGTTGTTAAAGCACGCAGTTGAGTTATGAGTGCTTACAAAAGCATGCAGAGAAATGGCTTGGTCTTTTGAGACCTCTGGGTCTGAGGCTCTTGCCTCAAAAATTGCTCCTGTCTGTCTTCCAGCTCTCGAGAGGGTCCTGTGGAGTGGAGATAAGCTGGAACAACGCACAGTGCAGAACAAGGGTGCCACCCACTTGCTCCTGCCGCTGCCGAGGCCGCCAGAACCATGCACAGCTGTCATTTACGGTCTGTCTCTGTTTCTGTTCTTACTTTGTTGTCATCTCTTTCCCCCTCCTTCCCTCAAACCACCTAATAATAGAACCAGTGAAGGTGTGAGGTACATGCTAGGGGTTCAGATCTAGTGCTGAGATGCACTGTTGGGGTAATCTTTGATGAGTCATGACAGCTTCAGGGCTCCAGCCACCTCGATTCTCTAAGAAACGTTAGAATGACTATGGTAAGGGCTGGAGAGATGGCTCAGCAGTTAAGAGCACTGACTGCTCCTCCAGAGGGTCCACGCTCCATTCCCAGTACCCACATGGCCATTCACAATGGTCTATAACTCCAGCTCTGGGGTGGGAAGAATGGGGTATAATGCCCCCTTTTGGCCTTTGTGGGTACTGCATTCTGGTGGTGCATACATTCAGGCTAACACCAACACATATAAAATAAAAATAAATAACAACCTAAGGCGAGAGCCAGACCTGGTGGCACACACCTTTTGAAAAGAAAATAAAGGCTGAGAGGAGCAACCAGGGGTCCTGACTAAAGCAGAGGAGGAAGTCCCTCTGGACAGCTGGTACTCTGCTGTCAGTTTTTTTTTTTTTTTTTTTTTTTTTTTTTTTTTTTTTTTGAGACAGGGTTTCTCTGTGTAGCTTTGCGCCTTTCCTGGAACTTGCTCTGTAGAACAGGCTGGCCTCGAACTCACAAAGATCCACCTGCCTCTGCCTCCCAAGTACTGGGATTAAAAGCGTGTGCCACCACTGCCCGGCACTCTGCAGTCTTTTTCAACACTGACTCAGTTTCCACCCGAGAAGGGAACAGGAATCTCCACGGCTAGGGACTTAGCTAGGCTGTTTCTGTATGTCATCATACATGTCTCATGTGCTCTACAAGCCTGGAAATAAGGAATGGGGCCTGTCCCTTTGTTTAGCAGAGTCATCAGGATGTGGTGTAAGACTTGAGGACGCTGTTCTGGATGATAGCATGACAAGACATCCCTTGATCTTGCCAAGGCCGGGGGATCTTCAGCAGAAACACAGTAGGAAAGTGATTCAATAAAATGAATAGAAGCATGGTATATTCCTGAACTACAGAAGACAGTGGGCAGTGGGCTCATTTCACACAAAATACAGAGGGAGCACTCTGCCACGTTAGGGAAGCAAGCCACTCACAAAATGGAATCTACATCATGACCCCCTTTTTTTTTTTTTTTTAAAAAAAAAAACCTTTTTCTGATCTATTTTTTCATGTCATCTTCAGTTAGTTGAACACTGTGGAGGGTGTTATTTCATTATATTTTCTGATCTCCCCCCACACACACACAATTTGCTGCAATACAGATGCCATGCCTTTGTAATTAAAAAAGGGTTTTAAAAATCTAAAAAAATTCAAGTGAGCCCTGCACAGACCATTCACTAATACCTTGTGTTCAAAATACCAGGGTTGGCCCGTTTCCCTTGTCCAGTTTCTCACGCTCGGCAGCTGCAGGGTTATGTTCCTTGTGAAGAAACGACAGTCTCACCTTGACTTCTGAGAGCTCCAGCCACCGTCTCTCCCTCCTACTCTGCTGAAAACTCTGTCACTTTCCTGAAAAGCACTGCCTAGCCGAGAGAGTGCCCTAGTCAGTCTGTTCCAACCGAGAGACACCATGACCACATACCATGAAGGCTTTGAAGCCTGGTAGAAATGCTTGGCCCCCTGTACAACGCATGCATGGATATATTTCTATAAGAGCAAAGGCGGTTGGCAATCATTCTTTACAATGTACATATTTGTTCATGTTTATGTATTTATATGTGGTAAGTTACAAGTTCACAGTGGTTATTCATACAGACACAGTCCTCGGAGAGCACAAAGAGTGGGGGTTAGTAGAGGGCCGGTGGACAGAGGACAAACTAACTGTTCTGCCCATCCTTTGCAACTCTTCCAAGATGATTTAGCTGCTCATGCCTCAGTTTACACACCCGCATTGGACCTGTGTTTTTGGCCTGCAGGGCCTTGCGGAAACTCTTACGTCAGTCAGAGCTGCGTCAGACTCCCAGCTATGTGCTTTGGTGGTTGTGTAAGCTCCGCCAAATTCCTCTGTGGAACTGGAGAAAATGGACTTTCCTCTCTGCCCAGGGGCCAGTAATGCTTACCTCACGGGTCTGTGGGGCACATGAGAGTTTTTCTGCAGATGACAAGGACAGAGCCCTGGGTAACATGTCTTCTACTTGGATGGAAAAGAAGAGAACGTGAGTCCTCTCCATTTCCCCACTGAAGTCCTGCAGAGAAGCAGACAGAGTGTGGAAACAAGGCATGCCGCCTCACTCTGCCTGCAGCTACCAGAAAGCACCTCACTCAGCAGTCCCGAGCAATACCCTCCCCGAAGCTCTGTTGTTGTTGTTTTCTTTATTACAAGGCTTCTTTCCAGCAATGGAACTTTTAACTGTTGATAATCTTAAAGATCTTTCTAAATTGTGTTTTATGATAACTACACTTTCCATTATTGGGACTCCATTTCAACATACTGGCTTACATGTTCATTATGTTGAATGTCTGTTACTCCACTCTGGGTTAGTATAGCTCCCCCTCTATTGCATCACCTCCCTCTCTGGGTTCTAGATGCTTCTATTGCTGTCCTCCTGCCTTGATGATGCTCCTTATCACCTTGCAGTTGCAAAAAAAAAAAAAAAAAAAAAAAAAAAAAGAAAAAAAAAAAAGGTCAGGTCAGTGCTATAAGAAGTATCTGGTGCAAACTCCCTCTTTGAAAAATCAGCAGCCTTGGGGAATGGAGAAGATAGGTAGAGATGAGCCTTCAAGGTGTTTAATCAGCTATGAGTTGAAGAACTGTGTGGAGGGAGCGTCATAGTGATGGCGTGGTAAAAAGTCAGTTGGATGAGGGTGAATGTCTGGTGTCAGATGAGAAGCCCACTGGGTGAGTCTAGCCAGTGTGGAATACGTCCTTTCCAGACACCCTCAGAAGTCTTTTCCAGACAGCCCTGGGATCAAGAAGGCTAGTGGAGCTGAGAAACTGTCCTCTGGAAAAGACAAGTCTGCACGAGTGCACACACACACACACACACACACACACACACACACACACACACCAGGTACTGTGCAGGGAGACTGGGTGAAATAAGTCTCCATTTAACCTCTGTTGGCTTAAACAGGTCTTGCTTTAAATGATGCACTTTGAGATAACCTGTGAGCCAGCTGTGCGCCGCATGTGTTAAAGGGCTTGAGAAACCCACACCGGAGAGCAGCCAAATCCTCACCCCCACCTTCCGCACATCTTTCAGCAGCTGCTTTGAATGCCAGTTGGAGAAACATGCCTTTTCTCTCCAGTTCCACAGACCATGGGCCAGAGAAGGAACCATCACAAAAACTTTAACAGCATCTCAAGGGCGGCCCCTGTGCTCCTCACCAACTACTGACAATCAATGTGAAAGTAATCCTAGTTTTTATTTGAAGCTATCTTGGCTTTAAAAGAACCTTCCAAAAATGATTGATGCGATGAATTAAACCCATAGGTAACCCTGGAAATCTGCTTTGAATAGCAACAAATTCCTAACAATATCTTCAACGCCTGCAGCCGAGAAATCTAATCTCTGAACTCCTAAAGGTCAAGATTTGCTGTCTGGTAGCACGGCTCAAGAGTAAATGCTCCCTAATGCTGCGCTAGGCGATTGCTTTGCACTCCAGACAATGTCAATTTTGTCCAAGTAGCTGCAGATGTGTCTAGCATTAAGTCAGAACGGTGTCAAGGGCCCTTCTTGAACACCGGCTGCTTCTCAGAGAAACTGGTCCTAAAGCCCTAGTCTATTACACTCCATGCCCCAAAGACAGGCGTTTAAGGCTTAAAGGAGGATGGAGAATAAAGCCGCATTAGATTTTTTAATGTTTCTGAGTCAGGAGACCCAGGGGAAGAAAGTCTGTGGTGAGCCCAATGTCCTTCCTTCTCCCCTCCCCACTGACAGCCCCCTGGCCTTCCTGATTAAGGTGCGGCTGCCATCTATGAAGACCTACCCTTAAAGCTACTTTCGTGGTAAACCATTCATCACTGTTCAGGTCTACTCTAGCTATGGAAAAGCTATAACAGACTAATGAACCCATTAAATTAAGAAATGTATATGTTACCGGAAGTAATGTGCCAAGAGGAGGCATGGGGCAGGGGCAGAGATCCAACCCCTCTGTGGAGGAGGGTGAGTACTCGGTATAATGAAGTCTGTGGATGGCTCAGTGGCTCCACCTCCAACTCTGAAAGGAAGACACCTCCCACACAGGAGCAGTTCTTTAGTTTAAGCCTGTTATTTATTGAAGTCAGAAGACATAATTGATTGGCAGGCATGATTAAATTAGCAATCAGGATGGAGGCTTTGGGGGTTTTAAAATCAGTAAGACCGACTGGGGAGATTACCCAGTCAGTAAAGTACTCACTTTGCAAACACAACGACCTGAGTTCCATTTCCAGTACCCGTGTTTTAAAAAGCCAGATATGACGGGTCACACTTATAACTTCTGGACTGAGAGGTGGCCAGCCAACCTAGCCTACTTGACAAGTTCATGTCAGTGGAAGGCTGTCTCAAATAAAATAAAATATTAAAAAGTAAAAAAGGTGGGTGACACCTAGGGAATGATACTCAGAGTTGTCTGCTGGCCTCCAAGCACACGTGCACACACGCAGACATCCACGCACAGATGAAGGTGTTTTCCTTTTAAAACTGAGAAAGCTGAATGTAAACCAAGGAGAAGTTGTCATATTCTGCTGAGAAAATCTGTACCTCATTTCCTGTCTACCTCCATAGTTCCTCTGCTCCCCTGGAGAGGCCGATTTTCTTTTCTTTTCTTTTCTTTTTTTCTGAGACAGGGTTTCCCTGTGTAACCCTGGCTGTCCTGGAACTTGCTGTGTAGACCAAGCTAGTCTCAAACCCGCAGAGATCCACCTGCCTCTGCCTCCCGAGTGCTGGGATTAAAGGGGTGCACCACCTCTGCCTGACTGAGAGGCCGATTCTTATTTTCTCCCCTCTGAGCTCTCTTCATCTGCTGTGAGTCTCTAGCACGTTTCTGTCGGAGGCAGGCTGCCGTGGGTTCCCATCAGCATGCCTTGTCAATCAGCAAGGAAAAGTTTCTAAAACTGTGACGTTGTGGCTTGTCTCATGTTTTTACCCGGCAGCATCCACAGCCCCTGAGGAGAGGACACATGACCTTCTTCTGCATCTCCTCCTTGGCAACAGATGAGGAACTAGGGGAAAGGGTGGCTCTTGATTCATTCTGGACCACCTCAGTCAAAAACCATAACACATTTGTGATGATTAGTTTTGATGGTTGACTTGTCACAACCAAGAATTATCTGGGACCAGAGTCTTAATGAGGAGTTCTCTAGATCAGGTTGGCCTTTGGGCATGTCTATGAAAGAGTGTCTTTGTTGTTAATTGGTGTAGGAAGACCCAGCCCACTGTGGGCAGCACCATTCCCTAGGTATGTGTGTGGGGTCCCTGAACAGTGTAAGAGAGAAGAATGCTGGCTGAGAGCAAGGAAGAAAGCAAGGGTGCATTTGTTTTCTCTCTGCTCTTAATCATAGATGCAATGTGACTAGCTGCCTGCGTCCTTGTCCTTGCCTCAACTTCCTCTCAGTGATGAACTATAACCTGGAACTGCCAACCAAACAAATCCTTTCTCCCCTACATTGTTCTTGGTAAGGATTTTTGTTTAAAGCTGAGCACAGAAATGAAACCAGGGCAGTATTCCAGAGATGTCAGGTTGCCAGGGAAGCTGCAAAGGCAAGAACGCCTAATTTCTCTGCATTGAGAAACATGATGTTATTGGAAACCTTGGACTTTTTCACTCCTCCCTTGAGCGTATCCCACCTTTAACCCTTTCTTTCTGCCAATAGTTTGCACTGGGTGGCCAGCACCGTCTGGCAGGAGAGCTGGCTTATAACCAGGCTTATAAACTACCAGAGGCAGCAGGAAACGAATGAGTAGGGGCAGCGGTGTGATCATCAGCCGGTACGGGAGCACAGAGGAGCTGGAGGTGGCTGCTGTTCAGCTTGAGCCGAGTGGGGCCAGACAAGAACACATCTTTGCACGGCTCAATCATCTCTTTTCTTGTTTCATTTATTGATTTTTTTTAAAGAGAAATTCAGATTTAATTATAGGCAAGATCCTCAGATTTTAAGTATCATCTTAAAGCTTTAAATGTATATTAATTTTAATTTCATGTGTAGGAGTGTTTGCCTGCCTGTGCACCACCTGTGGGCATGGTGACTGAGGAAGCCAGAAAAGGTCATCAGGTCCTCTGGTCACTGGAGTTATAGATGGTTGTGAACTACCATGTGGGTGCTGGGAATTGAACCTGGGTCCCTTGCAATAACGTCCCCTGGTTCTAAGTTTTAAAAATCAAGCAGGGACCAGAGAGATGGCTCAGTGCTTGAGAACATTGGTTGCTCTTCTAGAGGACTCAGGTTTGATTCCCAGCATCCACACAGCAGCTCACAACTGTCTGTAACTCCAATCTCGAGGGATATGACATACTTCTCTGGTCTTCATTAGCACCAGGTACATACATGGTACACAGACATACATGCAGGTAAAACACTCATGCACATAAAAATAAATAAATAAACATTTAAAAACAATCATAACCAAGCAAAACTCAGTTTTCCAGATCTAACTCTTTGGGAGCCAGTTGCCACATCTGTTTTAAAAACGTGAGTGGCAAGCTGGGCGGTGGTGGTACACGCCTTTAATCCCAGCACTCGGGAAGCAGAGGCAGGCGGATCTCTGTGAGTTCCAGGCCAGCCTGAGCTATAGAGCGAGAACCAGGACAGGCACCAAAGCTACACAGAGAAACCCTATCTCGAAAAAACCAAAACCAAAAACAAAACCAACCAACCAACCAACCAACAACAACAACAAAACAAAAACAAAAACCATGAGTGGCTCAGCCTAAATGGGAAGTCACCTGATTCATTGGAAATGTTGTACGGGGTTGAGGAACTGGTGAGGAACCAAGAATGGATGGAGTTGATCCCCAGAACCCACCTAAAAGCCAGGTGTGGTGACGCTTGCCTACAATTCTAGCACTGAGGAGGCAGAGACGGCGGACTGTGGGGCTTCCTGGTAGCCAGCCCAGCAGTGAGCACCAAGTTTAGTAAGAGGTCTTGTCTCAAAGTAAAAAAAAAAAAAAAGGTGGGAAGCAATCTAGAAATACACCTGTCACCAACCTCTCACCTCCATTTATGTACACACATGTCCGCATGCAAGCACACGAAAAGGATGTGTCAAGTGGTGACATGTATAAGGATCCACTAGCTCCACACTAGGCTCTTGGTATTCAAATACTGGAATTTCATGAGCCTTGTTTCTGCCATTTAGGAGCTGACCTGAGTGGATACAGTGTGGCGCTACTTGGATTTCCCTTCAGGACCTAGCAATCCACTTTGCCAGCTGCCGGGACCACTGGCTCTCAATAGCTCGCAGCTGAGTCCTCTCCAGGACCAGTGTCAACCACAGAGCCACATCTTCAATAGGTGACCAAAGGAGGTCTAGAGCCCCTGGCCTCAGTGGAACAGCTTTGAAGGGCCATCCATCCGTGTCCCAAAGCTCCACAAGATCACTCCATGGCCATTCAATTCCCTCCTTTGCTGAGAACCACTTTCCCCTCTTGCCACTCTACATGAATCTCAGCCCCAGACAGTGTTTCATGGGAAAATGACCTACAAGAGCCTAGCTGAAACATAGGAGCAATATATAATATCAAAGATGCTGGGTGCAGGCTAACTTTAAGTGACTTCTGCACTGCTGGGATAATTACGGAGAACTTGGGAAGCCAGGAAGAATGTGAAGCTTTGTGAAGACCATCTCTATCAATTAGTGATGTTCAGTTCTACCTCTGTAGGGGACACACATGTTTTTGTTTATCTAGGATGCCTTCCTGTACATTTTGGGGAGATTTTCCTATCTAATGATGAGAGTTGAGGGGTAAATGCAAAGGATAAAGCCTAACTCCCTGCTCCCCCATGATTTTCCAAAGCAATTAGACAAGAGGGCATGAGCCAGGGGTCTGTGACCAAGACAAAGTTGACCCCAGTCACTCCACCGTATTCAGCAGAATGCATCAAGTAAGACAGGTCACTTCCTGTTTAAATTGTAGCTATGACAGCATAAGCCTGGAATAGCTTCCTGCTGTTCACCTTACTGCCCCTCTGTAGAAGAAGAGTGGGGCCAGCACACTGAAAACAGTGGAACTGGGAGACAGAAGAGAAAGATGCTGTCATCTCCTAAACCCTTGGATTCAACTGTGCTTGAACTCGGAAATCACCCTGGACATCACAGTGGCCTGAGCCACAGCCATTTCCTCTTCATTCCATGCAAGCTTCCCAGGAGTTGTGGCTTCTGTCCATCCATTGCACCTGAGAGAGTCCTGACTGCTTCACTGTTTCAATCATTCATGCACAGATAGATTGAAATAGACAAACAATAACGCTAAGGGATTAGTACAAACAATGTCTCTGTGTGTGAGGAGCCAATTCTTCCAAGTCCTGCAGAATAACGCAGCCCTGAAACATCCTGGGTGCATTCTGGGAAGCTTTTATCGGAGAACTCAAACCTGGCAGCAGAATTAATATTAGACAAAAAAGATTTGGATTTGCAATATAAAAACTCACTTGTAACCCTCAAAAATAATAAAGAGGAAAATAATTCCATCTGATGCTCTCAGAACAGAGGAAACAGTGCTATGTTCTGGTCTGGGAGTACATCAGGCTGCTCATGACTGCCTGTTAATCCAGTTCCCAGGGCTCTGGTGTCTTCTGACCTCTTTGGGCACCTGCACACACAAGGTGCTCATAAACTTGTACAGACAGACAGACAGACAGACAGACAGACACACACACACACTAATCGATACAAGAGATCACCACAACCAAAGCAAGGTGGAAAGACCTCCAGGTCTACCATCTTTGCCCTAGAACACAGGTGTGTGTTGTAGGATATTTTGTTTGTGTTCTGACAAACAAGGCTTGCCTGGAGATCAGAGAAGCAGAGCAACAGCCACTAGAAACTTCTCAACTCTACAAAATCTCAGACCGAAAGGGGGGCCAAGATCCTGTCTCCACCCACCTTATATTCCTGTCTCCAACTCCCTAGTACTGGGATTAAAGGTGTGCACCACCACCACCACCACCACCACCACCACCACCCAGCTCTGTTTCTCTTTTAGACTAGTTCAATCTCATGTAGCCCAGGGTGGCCTTGAACTCCTGATCTTCCTGCTTCCTCCTCCCAAGTGCTGGAATTAAAGGTGTGTGCCAGGGCTGGAGAGATGGCTCAGAGGTTAAGAGCACCGACTGTTCTTCCAGAGGTCCCGAGTTCAATTCCCAGTAACCACATGGTGGCTCACAACCATCTGTAATGAGATCTGGCGCCCTCTTCTGTATATATAATAAATAAATAAATCAAAACAACAACAACAAAGCTATATGAAGAAACCCTGTCTTAAAAAAAATAAAAAATAAAACAAAACATAAAATTATGCCGGGCGGTGGTGGCGCACGCCTTTAATCCCAGCACTAGGGAGGCAGAGCCAGGCGGATCTCTGTGAGTTCAAGGCCAGCCTGGGCTACCAAGTGAGTTCCAGGAAAGGTGCAAAGCTACACAGAGAAACCCTGTCTCAAAAAACCAAAAAAAAAAGGTGTGTGCCACCACTGCCTGGCCTCTATGGTTAACTAGTGGCTAGCTCCACCCTCTGATCTCCAGGCAAGCTTTATTTGTCAGAGCACAAACAAAATATCATACAACAGGTGTGCTTTAGGGTTAGGGTTCCATGAACAGGAGCTGCCATAACACATCAGAGTGTGAGCCACGGCTCCCAGATGTGAGTCAGATAAACCTCCTCCACTTGTCAGGTTATCAGAAATGGAATCATGACTGGTCAAGCCTTTCCTGCCTGCATAACATTTCTAGATGGAGGCTGGGCAGGGTGAGCAGTGTGGTGGGGGGATAGCCATTAGCAGAGGCTGCCTTAGGGAAACACTGTAAGCCTTTTGTCGTAGCCTGCTCCTGTGTGGGGAGATAGAACAGGTGGGCCTAACGGGTTCTGAATAATTCCTTGAAATTCCCCAGGAAGCTATGCAGCTGGATGTCAGGCTTACATGCTAAGTGTTAAAGGAGCATCTCTGAATCAAGCCTGGTAGAAGGTGCAGCTTTGTTCTTGGAAACCATACCCTTGCCCTCCCTTTGTGGGTGCATGAGGACACCCTCCACCAGGAGACAGCCGCAAGGTTCATGATTTGCATTCTAAGCCTACTGAATGAATGGTTGGCATGAAGCCAATGAACATCTTATTAAAATAGCAATATCCATCAACGTGATCTGTGTTCAACATGCACTGCCTTACATCTCCTGATCTTTATTTGTGTATATGTTATGTGCATGTGCAGATATGCATGATTATGTACATGCACATGGAGCCAGAGGTCAACTTTGGGTGCCTTTTTCAGTCACTCTCAAACTAATTTCTGTTATTTTCTTTCATTGGTTTGTTAAGACAGGGTCTCACTATGTAGCTCTCTAGTTTACCAGGAACTCACTATGTAGACCAGATTGGCTTCCAACTCACAGAGATCACCTGGCTCTGCCTCCCCTGAGTCCTGAGCTTAAAAGCAGATGCCACCATACCTGGGCCCACCTTATTTTTTGAAAAAGATTTTTATCTGGAGCTCACTGATTGGCTAGACTGGCTTGTCCAAAAAACCCAGCGATCCTTTTGTGTCTACCTCTCCAATGCCTGGATTACAAACATGGGCAACCATGCCTGACTTTTTAACATGGGCTCTGGGGTTTGAACTCAGGTCTTCATGCTTCAAGGGCAAAGGCTTTACCAACTGAGGTATATCGCAGCCCCACATTTCTTAATCTTTAAAGCTGGTTCATGTTTCCTTAGCATAGCATGAGATGGTCACTTTATGGAGCTCCTGAAGTCCTGGGTTCTATCATTTATCTGTCCGAGGCTTGGCTTCCTTCAGCGTCAAATGCAACAACTTTCAACAACCATTCAATTAAAGCCCAACATTCAGTACTGTTCCAGACTGTGGGAGTGGCCTTCTGCCTCAGTGTCTTTGAATTACTCCACTCTGCCAGTATTGCCAGAGTTGAAACTTGGCCATCAGCCTACTCAGCATAGAGCTTTGAGGCTTGCTGGATCTGTGGCCACTCCTTCTTCTGTGGCCACACCCTTTTACCACAAGCTGGTGTTCTAGCATTCTTTAACTTGACTGGTAGTTATTGATAATCTATTTGATCTCAGGCTTAGGTTCGGCTCTGAGAATACAGCATGGGAGACCAGATTCTGTCCCCTCAAGTGCTCTCTGGAAAGGAGAGTTCTACAGTTCGATGAACCATTATCATATTGTGTCAAGTACAGCATTGGTGATGCATTTGAGAAAGAAGTTGACACAGAGATGGTAACAGGATGAGGACCAGAAAGGCTTTCTAGAAGAAGCCTTTAAGGTTTTGTCTGGAGAATAGGGTGAGGTTAGAGAGGACCAAAGAATATTTGAAGAAGAGAGGAGGGGGCATTTCCCAACACCATGAGCCTTCAACTTGTGCCCCAGTTCTGAGATCACTATCATCCACCCTCCCCTGGTCACTGCATGGTGACCATATAGGCCGCCTAGACAGTGCCAGAATTCACCACACCCTTTGCTTCTGTGGATCCAAGTATACAGAAGCCTGCTGTGTCGATCACACTGAGCTGCTCAAGGTACTCTCCATGGTCCTGATTTATTCCTCTGTTCATGGGCCTTCCCTTGAAATCCCAGCAGGTAAGTCGGATGATATCATAGAATACTTTCTAGATAAAGAAAGGATGAGGATACAAAGCAGGTCATGGAGGGCGATAAACTCTCATTAAATAGCAGTGGATTAGGGGGGCAAAGAATTGGAGGAGAGACTAGAAGGAAGGCAAACCTGCCCTCAGCACTGAGGAGTGTTGACATTGGAAAAGACTCTATCAAACAGACCCTTGCCAGGCAACCTTGCAACATAAAGTACCAAGAGCATGGTTTATCCAAACATTTCAGAGAGTGAGTGCTTGTCCCCCACCCCAGGAGCAGAGTCGAGCAACATCCTCAAACTCCAATTTGTCCTAAGTGAAGCAGTGTGCAGAACTAACGAGGTCATCAATTTTTCTTCCAGCTAATGAACTCGTCAGGAAGGGTGTGATGTGAGGAGATGATGAGATGAGCAACCAAACCTGATTAAATAGTTTCATCTTCATCACAGAATCAGACGTAGAGTTGAAGCCCCATTATTCACTGCAAAGAGATAATTACCCGGAGGAGGGACTGCCACCAGGGCCACTCCACCCCCACCCGACTGGCTCTACTCTCTCAGGTAAAGAGAGTGCACTGGGCCCAGATATGGGCCCTCTGTGAATTTGAGAACTCTTCCGTGGCAGGTGGGAGCAGCAGCGTGGAGGGGAAGATGGTCTCATCCTGACTTTGAGCCATCCCTGGTTGATCTAGCAACAACAGCTAAGTGAACTAGACTGTGAAAGAAGCACTTCCTAACACTGTGATCATGGTGCTAAGGGAAAGGGTGGATGGGTGGGAACCAAAGGTGTTTCAGTTACTTTTCTGATTGCCGTGGCCAAATGGCTAACTTAGGAGGGAACGGTCTATTTCATCTTAGCTCAAGAGGACACAGGACAGCAAGGAAGCCATGGCTTCAGAAACATGAGGCAGCTGGTCTCTTTCTCTTCCCAAGATGACCCCCATCGAAGCTTTCTGGATCCTTCAAGACACCCATGCTTTATCCTTCACTGCTCTTCGTTGTCACCCCCTTGTGACCCACCACAGTCTGCATTGTGTCACGTGTTTGTGTCCACAGTGAACTCCACTGGTGGACTTTAAGTTCTTCTGTGGGAACCAAATCTTAGTTACCGCTTCATTCTTGCCATAACTACCCTTGTATCTCAGGTAACAGGTTCTGGGGGAAAACAAAACAAAAAAAAAAAAACAAACAAAAACCAAACACCAGAAACTTCTTGAGCTGACTTTCTACCCTGGAGTCTTGAGATAATAAGTACATTCAAATTCAAGTCCTCTACAAAGAAGAAGTGCTTCTACAAACACCTGTGTGATCAGAAGTGCTCACGTGCATTCATGGTATGGGTTAGAGTCCACGACAAAGCATTTCATTCCAAACATCAAGTTATTCAATTGTTCATTCAACAGGAGTTTGGTAGTTCCAGGAAACCCATCGTTATGATGGCAGGACGAGGAGGCAGCTGGTCACATTGTAGCTGCAATCAGGAAGAACACTGGTGCTCAGTTCAAGTTTTCCTTTTCACTCAGGCCCTGGAATGGGGCCTTCAACATTAGGGTAGGTCTTCTGACCACAGTTAATCCAATCTAGAAACTCCCTTGCAGATATGTCCATTACACCCCAGCGTCGAATCCATCACCAAGCACCCATCACTGGGAGTCCGTTATGGACCAGCTGTCATGTATGCGGATCTGTGCCTCTGCTAGGGTGTCAGGAGGAGAACATTCATAAGTGAGCCACACACAGCAGTAAGCATCTTGTTGGATAAACACATATTTTTGAAAGGCAAGTAGTTAGCACCACAAGCTCCTTACCCTTAAGGAGCCCAGTCACAGCAGATATAGGTCTTCAGAGGAAGAAGTGTTGGCAAGCACCATGCAAATCTGTAAGGCTTCTTGGGCAGTGGGGAGAACTTTCCACTGGCCTTAGTAAAATTCCAGGCCTTGGATACTTAGGAAAGAGGGGAGAGGAGAGCTGTCAGGAAGCGAGGGGGTGTATGAAGAGTTTAAAGTGTGTGTGTGGGGGAAACACCAACTGGAGGGGAGAAGCATCTTTCCATTCCTACCTCACTAATCCTGTGCTCATGACAGGCTAACTGCTGATAAGACATTAGGAGTTGCTCTCATAGGCAGCAGGTGTGGCCCCTGCTCTAGAGTAGTTAAAATCTAGACACGCGCACAAAGAATCAGCAACCGGGACAATATTTGGAGCAGTGGTGTCGCTCCACTCTCGGATTTGACATCATGAAGGATGGATTCCTATTTCAAAATGTGCTTATGCCTTCTGGAGGTGAAGAGAGGACACAGGGGAGGCTGTGTTACATATCTGTCTCCTCCAGATTTTGACACTCCCTGGAGGGAGGGTGGGGGAAATCACAAACCTCATGAAAGGCACAAGGCCCTCAGAAGATTCATGAGTCTCCTGGAGCGTCTCTAGGTGGCAAACTGCTGGAGGAGAGGGCATTCTTTGTGTTTTGTTTTGTTTTTGTTTTTTGAGACAAGGCTTCTCCGTGTAGCCTTGGCTGTCCTGGAACTCACTCTGTAGACCAGGCTGGCCTTGAACTCAGAGATCCATCTGCTACTGCCTCCTGAGTGCTGGGATTAAAAGGAGAGGGAATTCTTGAGTGTTTAGTTGCCTGCAAGTTGTTTGACTGACCCATTGATGCAGCTTTTCTGGGCTCTGACATATGCTGTGTGAGGGATTTTTAGTGATGCAGTTACTCAGGTCACTCAGGCTCCTGCAAGTAAGCCCCCAAATCCCATTCGTTCGCCAAGATGGACTTGATGGGAATTCTTTCTTTAGTCTGCCTTTATTTTCCCTCCCTTCCTCCTTCTCTCCCTCCCTCCCTCCCTCCCTCCCCCCCTCTCTCTCTCTGGGGTGAATAGACTCACCATACAAAATGCTGGTACCCAGATAACTACTTTGCTCCACTAGCCAGCTAAAGCCTTGGCACACACTGAACAGTGATACTCAGTAGAGATGGAGGATCTAGCTGGATGTCTGACTGTAGCTGGCAAGTTGGATGGCGATCCTAAACTCCTCTGGACCACCCTCTAGATTTACCAGCCGTCCTGCATCCTCCTTTATCTACTATCTCTTTATCCACTGTCCTTTGACTCACAGAACATAAGGGGTATTTTCCCAGGACAATGTCAAAGTGGCTAAGATGTCAGATGAGGTGACGAGTCATGTCTGGTCTGAAACACCTTCTCTGAGGAGAATATTGAATCGTTACCAACAAGATATATGCTGCCATGCATGTAAATGTTCACAATGTGTGTGTGTGAAAACTTGGCCCTTTGTTTCTGTTTCCCTCTAACTTCCTGCTTGTGTGTGGGGGGATGGTTAATTGTCTGCATTAGGTGACATTTTTTAGCTTGCTTAATGTGCTAAATAAATCCTATATCTCTTAAGAGCCTATAGCATCCATTAATTTTCCTTAGCTCTTTTTTATTTCTCTTCAAATACGGCTGGTTATTCCGCAAGGAATCCATTGTGCTTCTGAATTTTGGTCAAAATGACTGCAGAATAACATACCTTCACACAGATGACCTCCTGTGCCTGGAAGAGATCGTTTTCTTGATAAGTCCCTTGGTTCTCTTTCTGCGGCTCTAGCAACATAGTTTATTGGCTTTATGATACGAAGCTTCCACCATTAGAGACCAAGCTAAGATCACTGAACTATTTCCCACACATCCTGAGATGAGCTTTGAATCACAACAGAAGTACAAGGCCCAGCATGACACCGCCTCTAAAATGAGCAATTCCTTAATTAAAGAGAAGTAAATAGAGGTTACAACGCGTTCCTTAATTAAATAGATGTAAATGCCCCATCACTCTGCTTCTCACACACATCAGTTTCATATCATCTCTTTCTCCTGTTTGCCCAGAGGAAATGGAACTCCTACAGCTTTATTTTGGTCAGAATCTCCTGAGTGTGCCCATGAGGCTGGTCATGCCATCCTAAATATTTACCTTCTGCTTTACAGGAACCTATGGCTTTGACATCTGTAGGCTTAGGAGTTCCCATGATATAACTACACTATCAAAAAGAAGATTCTTCTTTTGCTCAATACAACATATTCATTTCTGACTCAAGAAAGACATACTTAGGAACATGAGATGTGGGGTGCTGTATGATAGGCATCCTGAAATACTGTCAAATGGCACTGGAGAACCATGAGTTGTGCTGTATGCCCTCTCCATTCTTAATAGGTCTCAACTCTAGGCAAGTTCCTTCTGGGTACTAGATTTACATCCCATGTCTATGTGATTGGCAATCCCGTGGTGCCCAGTTTAGTCAAGCTCTGGTCTAGATGTTGGCATATAGCTGTCGTTGACATTGAGGCCATAAACGTGGCTTTATATAAAGGTGACTAATCTCAATGGTGTGGTTGGGTCTTATCTAATCAAGAGAAGACCTCAAGAGCAAAAACTGAAGGAGAAATTCTGCATCAGGACTCTGTCACAGAACACGTGAGATGACTCAGTGGTAAAGGCATCTGTCACCAAGCCTGGCCACTAAGTCTGACCCCTGGAACTCACATAAAAGTGGAAGAAGTGTTTCTAGGAAATTGTCTTCTGACCTCCACACATGTGCTGTGGCACACATGCCCCCTACCCCCACTCACACAAATAAACAAATACATAAACACATAAACAAATAATGTGACGCAGAAGTCCTAACTGTGTTTCTAGCCAGCTGATCTGTCTTATGAATCTTGGGCTTTCTAGCCTTGCCAGTGCCTTAAAACAAACCTGATGTGGACTCCACTTGAATAAGATGGAAGTAACCCATACTTCTGATTAACTGGTTCAATGTGTTTGAAGATCTAAGTGAGCTAACTGTCAGTGTGCCTCAAAAGGCCAATGTGGGGCAAGAGTCGGGTGGAGGAGACAGAATCCTGTCCACAGTACTCCAAGGGTGGCCGGGTTTAGTTGATGCCCATTGGCTGGCTAGTCCAGCCACTTCCCATCCACAGGCTGGGTGATGATCTGAGGACAGCAGTGGGTTAACCACACTTTGACTGAGTCAAACCGTTAATTGGAATAGAATCCATCTCAATTTATTCCTAGAAACATGTCTGCTTTTCTGAGGCATTAGGAATAAATTGCGGGGGATCCTGTTCCAATTAGAATTCATGATTAGGACCATCATTTCAGGAGGACGAGCTAGGCAAAACCACGAACACTAGGAAATCTATACTACTGAGAGGTCTTAAGCAGAAAGGTTAGTTACTGAATGGAAAGTCACAACGACCTGTCTCCCTGGTGAATTTGTCCTTCGCCCAGAATTTCCAGCCAAGTGACCGACATTTGAAGGTGAGGTTAAAGAATTTATTTTTTATTTTTTATTTTTATTGAACTGTATGCTTTCAGAGCTGGAACCTTTTGTTAATGAAGGAGCCAGGCTCAGAAAGGTGGAACAAATTGTGCACAGCTCCCTCTGCGTGTTTGGAGTGGAGCGTGCCCTCCACATCAGTATCGACAGCAATGGGGGTGGGTCAAGGCTTGAAAGAACTCTTCTGGGGTGGCCACTGCTTTCCTCCTCCTCCTCCTCCTGAAACAAGTCACAACAGTCTCACATGACCATGGGCAAGAACCTGGCCTTCAGGTCCTGTTCTGTTATTTGTGGGGATGGGGACTGGGGAGAATCACACACATTAGAATTTTCCAGATGCCAAGTTACCAGTACAGTGACAATCCCCTAGCACTGTGCTAAGTGCTCAGCAGAAAATCCCCACAACCACCCTAGGAGGCAGATCCTACTTTTATATCCAGACAAGAGGCAGCAGGGCCACGGAGAGGTGGGGCAACTTACTTGAAGGCACGTGGACAGCAAGTGGCATGGCTTAGACGTGAGCCAGACTGTGTGGGGCCAGAGATGGTATTCTCTCATCACTGTACGCTACCAGGTTATATCTCACTTCCTCTTCACACTTCTCACCATTTTGCGGATCAGACAATCAAGGCTGAAGAAAGTTGTAAGGACCAGTTCAAGATTTAATACTGTGAATGTCTTGCGTGGAATCTTACTGTCCATAACTCATTAGGACTCTGACCTTCTGAACACTTTTCACCTCCTGTATTAGTTACTATTATCGTGGCACGTTGGGCGCCATTTGTAGCTAGAGTTTTCCTACCGGGCCCATGGTCAGGACAAATCTCTCTCACCCGCCAGTCCCACAGCCACTCAGACCCAACCAAGTAAACACAGAGACTTATATTGTTTACAAACTGTATGGCCGTGGCAGGCTTCTTGCTAACTGTTCTTATATCTTAAATTAATCCTAAAGAGAAGAGGATTTATTTCAGTTCCTTGTTTCGAAGTTTTCAATCACTGGCTCTGTTGATGCAAAACCTGCTATGAGGAAGAACATCATGATGGTGGGAGCATGTGGAAGAAAAGGTCGTTCATTTTATGCTGGACAGGAATCCTAGTGGAGACCAGGCAGAACTGTCAAAGTTAGGCTACTAGTGACCTATGTCCTTTGAACCCCACATCCTAGTTTCCAGACACTCCCCAATTATCACCACATGCTAGAGACCAAATGCTCAATTTCCCTGTCTATGGGGACCGTTTTCAGTGCAAGCCACGACACTTCCTTAACATGTCTGTTTGCACATGTGGCTTTGACTTATTGGTCTCCTGACTAATCTTTGATTGGATATTCCTGGGTAGCTTAAAACCAGGACCTCTACTGTGGTGAGAATAGACGCTTAGACCAGTGCCCTCCATGTCCATTTTGGTTCCTGGGAGTTCCCCATCGAGAACAAAGGACTTGTTAAATGCAAACTCTGGTGCCCTGTCCTAGACTTTCAGAGCTTGATAACAACTGGATAGTTTTGGAAAGCACCACAATTAACAAGGACCCATGAGAGCCCTTTCCTCAGGGGTATTTGGAAATGCTGGATACAATGGGGCATTCTGTTAGTTTGTTTCTCTGTCGCAAGGATGAAACACTGTTCAAAAGCAGGTCACACTCCATCATGGAGGGAAATTAGGAAAGAAACTGGAGGCAGGAACTGAAGCAGAGAAAATGAAGGGGTGCTGCTTACTGGCTTGCTCCCCAGGGTTCGCCCAGCCTACTTTCTCATACAAGCCAGGACCACCTCCCATGGGTGGCACCACCCACAGTGGGCTGAGCATTTCCACACGAATCATTAATCAAGAAAATCCCTATAGGCCAATCTGATGGAGGCATTTTCTCAGTTGCAGTTCCCTCTTCCCAGATGACCCTAACCTGTATCGAGTTGACAGAGACCAGCTCTGCTATTTTGATAGCAGCCTTGCTCCCCAAACCAATGGTCACATCATACCAGACATTGCTGGTTTTGAACACTTGGACTTTCTGTCAGAAGCACTCTGTAGGTTCCTGCTCTGCTTTTTATCAGTTCTGAACTCTCAGGTAAGTTATGCGGCCTTCAGTGCCTAAGTGTTCTGTATGGCGGGAATAATGATGGTGTTTACCTCGTGGCACCGTTCGGAGGAGGTGTGATATAAAATAGTGAAAGTTCTTAGCATGGTAGCTATTGTGCAGCCAGGGATTGACTGTTGATAACCATTTCTCTTGGCCTGGGAAGTTTCATTCTAGATGATTCTGCACTTATGAATTCAAGGGAAGAGTGATGGAAAAAAATATGGAAATCTTCACGTGTCCCAGAATTCACACCGTACATCTGAGGACAGGGGAAGCATGGAGGGGTCTACCTGAGCTCTAAGCTGCAAACCTCTCCTCTCTCTGGGATGAGTGCCTGAGGCCACATCCTCAGGCCCCATCTGGACCTATTACAGTGACCACTGCTCCTGGAAGGAGTAAGGGTAAATCTATAGATTATTTTGTTTTGTGACAGGGTCTCATGTATCCAGGCTGTCTCAAACTTGCTTTGTAACCGAGGCTATCCTGATCCTTCTGCGTACACCTCCCAAGTGGTAGGATTACAGCCATACACCATTACACCTGGTTTATGGGATGCTGGACTGGAATCTGGGGCTTCATATCTTTACTTTGTATTTTGGACGTCCTGACTGTACTAGGTCACAGTGGAGAGTGTCTTCTCTATTCATGTCTGCTGGAAGTTCTGCATACCTCTTGGATTTGGATGCCTATCCCTTCCTGTACATTTGAGAAGTTGTCTTCTATAACTTCATTTGATGGTCTATTTGATTTTATCTCTATTTTTTTCTACACCATAAATTCTCAGGTTTGACCTCTTGAATGTATCCTGGACTTTTGGGGAATATGCTCCTTGATTTTTTCCCTCTTATCTATGCCTGTTTATATCATTGTCTTGATTTCATCCTCCATCCTTAAAATTCATTCTTCTTGTTTGTTAATGATACCTGGTGTGGTTTTGATTTGATTGACCTCTCATTGACCTGGAACTTGCCAGTTTGACTAGAATGGCTGGCCAGTGAACCTCAAAAGATCTGCCTGCCTCTGTCTCTCCAGTGCTAGGGTTAAAAGCGTGTGCGACCACAGCCAGCCTTTTGATGTGTGTTCTGAGGATCAAATCCAGGCCTCCGTGCTTACATGGCCAGCACTTGCTAGCTAAGCCTCCTCCCTAGCCCTAGAGCCTTAGTTGTTAAGCATTTGCCAGCACACCCTTGCTCCTCCCCAGAGAAAAGTAAGATCAGTCCCCGACTTCCAGAAGGATGTAACTCAGTGGCATGTACATGCATGCAGACATGGAGATGGTGTGTGTGTCATGCACCATCTAAAGCCAAAAGTTATGCACAAGTAGATCGATAGTTGACAGCCTGGAAGGAGGTGTCTGCAGCTAAGCACCTCCTCAAAACCCGGTCTTTAATGACATGAGCTAGAAGAATATAATGAGGGAACCCAGAAGTCCTGCTTTATTGATTTTTTTTTTTCGAGACTGGGTTTCTCTGTGTAGTTTTGGTGTCTGTCCTGGATCTCGCTCTGTAGACCAGGCTGGCCTCGAACTCACAGAGATCGACCTGGTTCTGCCTCCTGAGTGCTGGGATTAAAGGTGTGTGCCACCACCATCTGACTTGCTTTACTAATTTTGTTAAAATTTTGATTAATTATGTAGAAAGACATCTTTTTTTTTTTTTTTTTTGGTTTTTCGAGACAGGGTTTCTCTGTGTAGCTTTGCACCTTTCCTGGAACTCACTTGGTAGCCCAGGCTGGCCTTGAACTCACAGAGATCCGCCTGGCTCTGCCTCCCGAGTGCTGGGATTAAAGGCGTGTACCACCACCGCCTGGCAGAAAGACATCTTTTATAGGCATCACATTTCAATATGATCAGTTCATAGGCTTGCCTTAAAGTGTGTTGCTGGACTTAGCCATTCAGCTGATGGGGCCAGAGGTGAGTCTATGCAGGTCAGACAGTGTACATATATCAGAGAGCTTGGAATACCTCCAAAGATGGGTGCTGAGGACTAGGCACTCAACTTGGTTCATAACCATGATTTAGGCTCTTTGTTCCTAGAGCTGATAAAGTATGAATTGATCTCTTCCCAAATATTAACCAATTTGAGGCAGTGCCCCACCAAACCAAAATAAAATGTTAATTATATTTAAAATGTGCAGGACTAGTTTTTGTGATGCAAAAGATAAAATTCTCCTAGGTTAAGCTCAGAGCATTCCGAGCTGAACACAGTCAGCAGCGGCTTGCGCGTCGCTCTCAGAGCCTTGCCTAAGGAGCCCATTCCCAGTTTCCATCCTTCCTACCAGTCCCGAGGGGTGAGGTGGTCATGGACGGCTTTGTCAAACATACAATTTTGTTCCAATTTAACCTGTGTGCTTGTTTGCAGCAGTTGTTTGAGAGTAAAAAGGTCAAGCTGCTTAGGTTTTCAAATTCGATGTGCACATCTCTGTGTATCTACAGAAGTGAACCAGGGATGGGGGGGAGGGGCTTGCAATAGACTAGAGGGAGGAGAAGAGGAGGGGAAATAGAAAAGAGAGGAGGAGCGAGGGAAAAGAGGAGGAAGAGGGCTGTGAGGAGAGAGGAAGGAGAGAGGGCGTAGGGAGATGAAAGGAAGAGGGAGAGGAGAGAGGGGGAAGAGAGAGATAGAGGTGAGGGAGAGGAGAGAGGGAGAGGGAGGAAAGGGAGAGGAGAATGGGGGGAAATGGAAGGAGGAACAGACAGCCGCAACGAGTTGGAGGGAGAAAGAGATTTCTCAAAAATAAAGGAGAAAGGATTGGGGGAGCCTCGAAGAGGTTAAGGCAGGGGAGCGGAAGAAGGATGAAGTGGGGGGAGGAGAGCAGACAAGGAATGGGGACGGGGAAGCAGAATCCGGTTCAGCGGGAACACTGATTGCACTTAAGTTTGGGCTCTTATTTCTGCATGCATTCTTCTCATCTTGGCCTCAGTTTCCTCGTCTGTACAGTGGGGCTAAGCAAACCCACCCTGCAGGGTTTCCAGAGGCTGAGATGAAAGGTGTGTGAAGAAGGGCAGTCAGTCCCCGATGGTCCACTCCGGCGGCAGCGTGGCCAGGGTGCCAGGTGCGAGCGTGGTTTACAGACCCTTTTGGAGGAACGCGGTGTTCTGAAGTTGGACCCTCCGCCCTCCACCCACCCTAAATGAACACAGTGGGACACCCCAGTGCTTCCTTCACTAGTGGGACAGTGAGGCTGGACTTCCTGTCGCTCATCGCACCGGCGGCCACCAATGAACTTTCCACAAAGACAGTTTACTCCCCGCCGCTCTCAATCCATAACCTTTACTGGTCTCCGTAGAGTCATTAGGACCATTAAGCTGTGGACTCAGCTCCGCTTTCGCTCTAAAGTTAATACGGCCGAGACTTTTTTTTTTTTTTTTTACTCCCCTATTGGGAAGGAACATGTGCAATTTCAGTGATTTCTTAGATCATTCCATAAGTAAATCAAATATTCTTTCAAGCCCAGTTATCAAAATTGTGTCCTTTGGTACCACGTCTTCCATCAAATCGCAGTAATCCAGTTCACAACATTTTAAACCTCTGCTAGCTCCTAACATCATCCCTACTAGATAGAGTAATTAAATTTGTACTTTTTTTTTACAAGTCGTACTCAATAAATCTGAATAAATTAACAACGCATTACTAAGACTGCTACATTAAATTTGCATAGTGCATTTAATGAATATGCAACTGCCAGCGAAAAGGTCTGCTGCTGGAACCTTCTACATTAGCATAACTACTTGCAGCATGTTTCTTAAATAATGCGCTCATTTGCACATCACTGGCTTGGCTAATTCTAACTTCAGTCGGGGTAGCCTTGTAATTAAGACTCTCGCTTTAATTTTTAATGAAGTTTGTGTTACATCAATCCTGACAGTAATGAGGGGACATGGAAACAAAAAGCCTGCTAATAATTAAATTCACAAACCAGTTTGAGGGATAATAATTCCTGAGGAGAAATTACATGACTAATTATTAATTAAATATTCATACTATTGCACAGCCATCTCACTTAACTGCTCTTCTTGTTGGTAATAACGTTGAGCCGTGGATGTCTTTTTGTCAACCATTCTGAGTTTAAGGTCTCTGGTTCGTTTGAGTGTGCTATGAATCAATATGACACAAAAAAATAAAATTGTCTTAATTGGTAGCATTTTATTGTGTCTAAATATTACTACAGTTGGTTTAGTTTGTGGCGAGTTAATCTAGTTAGTCAGCTCCTGTTTTATGAAAACATAAATCTGGTTTATATCCATAAACACCTAATGGCGGGACAACTTGACCTTTTTTTTTTTTTTTTATATAACGTTACTGTTTACAGATAATTACACCAACCCTTTAAAAGGTTATTTAATAGCTATACATTCATCTCAGTAAAATGAAAAACATGCAATGTTATTTAACTCCAGCGTGTTCTGAGGCAGGCTTGGAGACCCTCATTTACCCCCACTGGAAAATAAGCAATATTAATGTGTGGGTTTTTTTGCAGATATGGTATGGGCACCTCCTCAGAATGTGGACAAACAGCGTATCTGGGTCGGGTCTCTCCATGTCTTTTGCAATGAAGATGGAGGTCTTGTGGGCAAAGAAGCGATCTTCTCCACTCTAACAACTTTCCCACGTGACAACATGATGGAGCCCAAACCTTCCCCTCTCAGGGCTGCCGTCTCCCTACAAAACCCGGTAAACAAACATTACAACACCAGAGAAATTATCATGATGAGGCCTAATTGGCTGCAATATTTATTGTAGACGCTCTGTTTTCTCTCCTTCCACATTCTAAGTGGTGTTTGGAACCTGCATTCTATCTAACAAGATAGTCCCCATCTGGAGACACGTTCGGCATGGATGAGAAGACATCCCCAGTATTTTAACAGGCAGTATTAATCATTAAGCTAGAATACATCATAGCGTTTGTGTCCAGCCCTGACACATTCAGGACAAGATATTTCATGATGACCATTTTGCCCATTATAAAATTAGGTCAATACAGAAAAGGGACCTTTTTATCCTGCATTTTGTGGCCTATAAGGGGCTTTAGAAAACTCAACAAGGGCAAACACTCAACTTCTCCCCAAAATTCCAGCTACTTGATTCATCAGAGTGAACTAGGTTGTGAACCACGGGGCTAAGACTCCCCTGGGAAGTATTTTCTGAGACTCCCCTTGGCTGTGTCTTATCATTTTGCTAAAAACTGACAACTTTTTAGGGTCTTACTATTAGACCTGATGGGTATCCCTCTTATTAAATCTTTTTTTCCTTTTTATTGAAAATAGATGTTTTTTCATAAAATATATTCTGATTATGGCTTCCTCCCCCCCCCTTTACTGAATCTTCAAACTCTTTGAGGCTTTTCTTTTTTTTAAGTCTACAGTCATAAACTAACATCTAGAGGTAATTTGTAAAGACCCCTCACCATAAAGATCATTTGCTGGCACTGGTCTGTGGCCTCTGCTTCCTTTGTTCATGGGCACCTGGAAGCAGAAAGCCCCCCAAATGCTCAGAGCAAACAGCACAAGCCTGAGCAGGCTGACTAGCAGCCTCTCTCTGGAGTACTTGTACAGAAGATTCAGCATATGCTTCCCAGGAAGAGGATGTGTAGGAAAACATCTCTCCAGCCGGATTACCTGTGACCACAGGACCCTATTATCCCCTTTCAGAGAAACAGCTGAGGTGTTTGGATTGAGTTTAGATTTCTCCCTTCCTTGACTCTAGGAAAAGTTAACCTAACTTCATCTCTGAACTGTGGCTCCCCTCTCTGATTGGGGCTGATCCTGGCCCCTTTGAAGATTGCAGTACTTAAACTGTGCTGGCCATGAATGAGGTAAGCACCAATCAACAGTGATTCAAATTGCCATGAGTTTCTCAAGGAGGAGTGTCAGAGACCCTACCTTTGGAAAACTAGTTCATAGAGAGAAACCAGGGTTGGGGGAGTATCTCACATTACTTTGAACAACCCTCCTGCCTCAGTCTCCTAGGTGTTGGAATTACAGGCATGTACTACTAGGCTCAGTTTCAAGGGTTCTCTTTAATAGGATCTTGGATTGCAGCTTGTCTTGCATGCATCAAGGACTAGGTTCCGTTCACAGCACCACATAAATGTCCACAGCACCATATAAATGTCCACAGCACCACATAAATGTCCACAGCACCACATAAATTGGGTGTGGTGGTGTATGCCTGTTATTGCACACACCTGTTAGTCCAGGACTTGGGAAACTCAAAAATAGATAGGTGAAAATCGTATGCCTTGTAATGGGACCTAAGCCTAGCATGAGTTTAAGTTTATGTACCAGTTTTGTCCTGTGGTGGGAGAATATGGTGGGGGTGGAGGTGGAAAGGGAGGTCATAGGGAAGTGGAACTCGTAGCTGGAAATGCCAGTTATAGCTAGTTTGTTTCCAGGATACATATAATCTGAAGACCTCTCAGAATCCATATGGATGGATTTCTAAGTTCTTAAGCTCCAATCCTATCAGATGATAACTACTAAGGTAAAGATGCTCCTTGGTTTTTCTAGAAAAGCCTAACTTCAATGTCTCTATCCCATATCTATCAGGCATTGGGTGGCTGGCAGAACAGGCCAGAGGTAGTTGGGATCATAATTGTCACCCATCTATTTGATGGGATGCCACAAAGAAAGAGTGTGCTATCCTCAGCGAGCATTCAGCAAACATCATCAAACGGTTAAGCGCCTGCCTTATGTACTAAATATATGGCCCTTCCTGTCACCTCTCCTTTTCAGTTTCATGATAACTGATCCAGAAAAATGCCCACACAGCTCCACACGAGTACAGAATAGTCAGGGAGGAGAACACTGGTGTGTGGTGTTCTCTGCCCTTCTATAGGAAGATGTAGGATGGAGAATCTCAGACTTGGAGTTGGACAGATTCTAGGTCCTTCACCTCCCTGGATCTGGAGTGTGATCCAGAGGCTGCTCTGATCTTTCAGAGACTTGTGGAACAAGAGGTCAGATGCCCTGCCCAGGATGAGGTGAAGCCTAAACCTTGTGGGGGGATAAAGGCTCAGGTGCACAGGGGTTGGACAGAGAAGTCCCTTTGGCCCTGATCTTTGGGTTGGTGGGGGGAGTAGATGGCTTGCAGAGCAGATTGCATTGTTATTTCAATGTTCTTGAGTTTGGCCCTAAGCATGCATTTGCTAGTGTTCTCTCTGTCTCTCTGTCTCTGTCTCTGTGTGTCTGTGTGTGTGCATACCAATCATTTGAGGATTTTGTTGTTGTTATTTGTTTGTTTTACTTTTATCGAGATGGTGTTTCATGTAGCCCAGGCTGACCTCAAACTATGTAGATGAGGTTGTCCTTGAACTCCTGATCCTTCTGACTCCACCTTCCAAGAGATGGGATTACAGGTGTGCACCTCCTTGTCACCCAGGGCTTTATGCTTGGTAGGCAGGCACTCTACCAACTGAGCTAAATCCCTGGCCCTCACCTGAGAACTTAGAGGTCAGATCTTGTTTCTCTAGAGAACAATGGTCTGCATAAATTGTTAGGGTTAAGGTACTTAGACTTGGAAAACACCGAAAGGCCTGACGTATTGAAAATATAAATAAATTTAAGTTTTAAGCTGCATTCTTACGCTTGGAGTCTCACCTACTGAAAGCTTATTTCCGTCTTGCTTCTCCCCTACCAGCTCCTACTTGCTATAGTCACTAAAAGGTGGACTCCTCACCTTATTTTTCTCTTTATGACTGTCTGTCAGGATCTTATGCACCCTTTAAAACCCTGTCAAATTTCTTCTCCCACCAGCTCTCTTGTCGTTTTCTTTTCTGGATTTTTTTCCACCATGACCTTTAAATGTCACAGAGAGACAGTCTTCTTGCACCTCTGCTGTGGGAGACTGTGATGGTCTTTATCCCACTGCTCAATATACTGACCTGTGTATCGATGCTCCTTAGTTAGATACTTGTTAAAACAAAGCAAATTCCTATGACAAATGACAATTACATCTGTAAACATCAGGATCACAATATGCATCTTATGCTCCTAACGGAGCTTTTCTTCTTTTTCTTTGAACCTAGAAACAAGTAGAAGGCCATAGAGATGGTTCAACAGTAAAGCGCGCTGGTTGCTCTTGCAGAAGACCTTTGTTTTAATCCTCGTACTCATGTCCAGCACACACACACACACACACACACACACACACACACACACACACACACGAATACATCTAAAAATAAAAAAGCAAGTAGATAATCCTAATGGGATTAGGTTTGATGAACTATCAAATGCCATTATCATTGACTATTCTGTTACAAATCTAAAATTCCTCCCTGAATTCTAATTAAAAAAGAGCCACTCAGTGCATAATTCCATTGGTGTACAATATGCATTTGCCCAGCACAGTTACATTGTCTGCTGTGATGTCGAGAATCACCTGAACCCAAGAGAGCATGCAGGCTACAATGTCAACACCCCGAGAACCAGAAGGCTGCCCAGTGCCCAGTGCCAAAGCTGCCACCTGCGATGTGTTTAGCCCACAGTGCACAGCTGCCTGTGGGGTAGGGGGTCTCACTCTTGAGTTTTTTTCTTCCTATCTTGCTGTGTGCTTTTTGAAACTGTGACCTCAGTTCCCACAAGAGCCCCCAAGTCTGACAGGGCAGATAAAGTTGGGATTGGCATTTCCTGCACAGATCTCCTAGGTAGCTGGAGATGTCAGCTCTCTGGGCACCAGGAAGGCACAGCTATGCAGAGAAATGGGAGAACCACACAGTTGCTTCAGCTACAGCTGTTCTGGACCCACCCTTGTCAGAGTCCTGTCCACTTTTACCTGAGTAATGGTGACTGTCCCCGACATTGCCCCAATACAGTTCTTTTTTCTTTGAAGACTTTCTTTCTGAGTATGTATGTAGATGCATGTGTGTGTGTGGGGGGGAGTGTAGGTACCAGTAGAGTACAGAAGAGGGAGTCAGATCCCCTGTAGCTAGAGTTACAGTCCATGTGAGCTGCCAAACATGGGTCCTGGGAACCAACGGTGAGTCCTCTGGAAGAGCAGCCAGCTCTCTCAACTCCTGACTCACCTCTCCGGCCCCCTCACTTCTCAAGATAGCATTCAAAGTGATGCTCCTCTTCTGCTCAACCCCCTTCAGAGACTCCCTGCTGCCACTCACTGTTCACCCTCCCCCAGGCTTCAGGCCTAGGCCCACATCCATGACCTTCCTGCCTGCCGAGGATAGTAGCTACTTCAGCCCACTGTGAAAATGCCAGGCTTCTCATTGGTCCATGTCCTGGTAGAGTGCCCCGGTTGAAGACCTTCACACGGATTTCACGTGTAGCTGCAGGCCCTTCCCCTGCCTCTGCCAGACCTCTGCTGCAGTTAAGGTCTTTCCCCATGCGTCTACAATGCCATGGATCTGATTACCTTGACCTGGAAGTGTTCCCTCAGCACACCCCTACACCCCTGCTGGAGCTTGTGTGACCAGGACACATGTATAATTAGCTTTTTAAAATGGTTCCTGCCCCTTCTCACCTACTTCTGGAGTAGATGCTTGTATGGGACAGGGCTGAATGGTAGTCTCTGACACATGGCAAGTGCTTAACATTCACCTGGCATACAAGTGTAGGAGAAACGTTACTTAAACAGATAAGTGAACTAAAACAGAGTACAGAAATATAGGCAAAGAGACACAGTATCATGTCTGTACATATTAAATGAAAGCAGAAGTAAAACATGCTCAACGTACACTTATATCTGTAAGAAAAATCTAAAACAAGTAAAAAAGACAGATGGAAGGAGACATAGCAAGGAAAAATGGTCAAAAATATTATCTATTTTGCTGTGGGATGGTCTTTCTGTATGCCGTGAATATGTGCTGCTACCATTGGTTAATAAAGAAGCTGCTATGGCCTATGGTGGAGTGTGGTGGTATTGTGTTCCCCAAAATATTGTGTATGCTAATAAACTTATCTGGGGTCAGAGAACAGGACAGCCACAATATTAAACATGAGGATAGGCAGTGGTAGCATACGCCTTTAATCCTAGCATTCCAGAGGCAGAAATTCATGTGTTCAAGGATACACCCAAGCATGGTGACCTACGCCTTTAATCCCAGAAAGCCACACCTTTAATCCCTGGGAGTGGTGGTAGAAAGCAGAAAGATATATAAGGCGTGAGGACCAGAAACTAGAAGCATTTGGCCTGGAGAAGCGGCCTGGAGAAGCATGTGGCTGGTTAAGCTTTCAGACTTCTAGCAGCAGTTCAGCTGAGACCCATTCTGGATGAGGGCTCGGGGCATCCAGTCTGAGGAAACAAGACCAGCTGAGGACCCAGCGAGGTGAGATAGCTGTGGCTTATTCTGTCTCTCTGACCTTCCAGTGTTCACCCCAATAACTGGCCTCGGGTTTGATTTTATTAATAAGACCTTCTAAGATTCATGCTACAGTGGAGAGCCAGGTGGGGAATCCAAGCAGAGAGACAAGGAGAAGAAAGATGGAGTCAGAGGAGACACTGAGCACTGCTGGGGGAGCAGGATGTGATAAACACAGGTAAAGCCATGAGACACGTCATGATACATAGATTAATAGAAATGGGTTAATTTAAGATGTAAGAGCTAGTTAATGATAAGCCTGAACCATAGTTCAAACAGTGTGTAATTAATATAAGCCTCTATGTGTTTATTTGGGACCGAACAACTACGACACCAGGCGGGACAGAAACTTCTGTCTACATGTTAGCAGCCCTACTAAGGAGCCACGCCCCAGCTTCATCCACTTGGGCTTCATCCATGGGAAGAGAGCTTTCCCAGGGAGTCACCCCGTGCAGACTACTGAAGTTGGTCACATTAAGGGCTGCACTCGGAACAGGAAGGGCTCAGGGTGCTTATGGTGTCATGGCTTGTGCATCTCTCCATTTTCGTCCGCATGCTTTTCTCTTCAGCTTCTGTTTCTCTCCTCATTTCAGACCCGACTTGGCAAGTCTCCAAGTCTAGCTCTGTCCTTGCCTCTTCCGACCCTTGAGACTAAGCTGGCTGTTCTCTTATCTGTGTGTTATTGTTGTAGGTCTGCAAGTCTGCCATGGTCACTGAGACAATGTACTTCGGGCTGCAGAAATATATCCTAAGAACTCAGCTGGTTATGGCAAAGTCACTACCCGGAGGGATCAAGCATTTCCTCCAGAGGAAGCCAAATTCCAAGGAGCTTTTGGTGTTACTTGGCTTGTTATATATCAGCTGTCTTCTGTTATGAAAATCATGTGTGCCTTCATAGTTTTCCCAATTGACTTTTCCCTAAGAAGGGCTAACAGTGTGGACTGATCACTCTCTGGACATACACATTCCAGGTATTTGGAGAACAGCCTCAGGAAGGGCTTTCTCTGGAATCAGATATCTCCCTTAGCCACTTTCAAGGACTAGCAGTAATAACAGTCCACATGAAAGTCTCCTGATTTAAGGTAAATTCCACCACCTAGGTCAGGTGGACATTAAGTAATAGCTTTACACAATTCAGCTCAGACCCTCCTTTCTTACAGCCTTACTAACTTTATAGACCTTTAACTCCTTATCTAACCACTTCCAGGAATATTTAGATAACTCTCTGCACTGACAGCTATGCTCAGCCAGAATCCCAGTTCAAGCCTCCCTATAATTATCATCATTGGCAGCATCCAGCCGGGTCCATCCCCAGATGGAGGAAAGTACCTTAGGAAATACTCTGTACTCTCTAAGAACAGACTTAAGCATCCAGGCTACCTGTTTGAGAAGGCCTGGCGGATGTGCCAATTAAGCTTTACTTCCTCCTTTTCCAAACCTTACCTCTAGTTCCAGATCTCCCTTTAACTATCACCAGAGGCATCTAGCTGTACACAGGTTGCCTAGTGACCAAGCACACTTTCCCCCACCCTGCAGAAAAAACGGCAGATAACTTAGACAGATAGGAGCTACAGGAAAAAAGAAGACAGTTTTATTTTCTCCCTTTGACCTAGCAACTTATAGATTCTTAACATTTTCTACTAATCACGTTTAAGACTATAGTTGAGCACATAAGATTCCCTCTTCTTAGATATTACCCAAATTTAGCCCTTAGTTAATTCATTTCCCCATTGGTCACTTCCCTTTGGGGTTGCAAATGATAATTAACGGTTATTGCCTCTCAATGTGATTCTTATCACCCCTCCGTTTGACCCTGGAAGCCTGGCTTTATATACCAGGACTTCCAGGGCACAAGGACGGAGAAGAGAAAAGGGAATGGAAGAACTAGACGGGTAAGAACTTGAGAGGAACAAACTGAGATGGGGAAGAACTAGATTGAAGGGCTAGAAGAGAGGACTAGAGGAACGAGATGGAAGATGAGGAAGAGTCAGATGGGGAAATACTAGTTGGGTAAGAACAAGATGAAAAGGACCTAGATGAGGCAGAGTTAAGATGAGAGAATTAAGATAGAACTTAGAGGGAGCAGTAGATAAATATAGAGAGAAATCAGGCAAGAAAGGAGCTAGGCACGAGAACAGAACTGAAGCTGTGTATACAGGATGTTATGCCAGAGGAATTAAAGCAAGTGGACTATAAAGCTCGGTGTGCTTAGATTCTACTTCCTGAAAATAGTCCTCGCCGTTAGTAGTTCTCTCTCCTGAGCCCCTGGGATATATAATATTAAGGCTAGGGTCCCACTAATATTATACAAGAACAATGATATACCAGGAGGGCCCAGGCAAATCAGGACAGTGATCATGCTTACTGATGGGAACCACTTTCGAGATCTTGATCAGCTTCCTGTGTATTTTCAGTCTAGCCACAGTTGGGAGCACTGAAGGGCTAGTTAAATGGAAAATATGAGAACGTGTGCTCCAGCTTGCAAGGGCTTCTTGAAGAAGTGCCCCATATACTCCAGAAGGAAGTGAAAGCTGTCAGTGAGAACCAATCCTGCTACAAACAGAACTTCTTTTCTGCTTGCCCGGCAGGTGTATGGACCCTTACGGACATAGCCTTAAAACATGCAAATGAAGTATACAGATGCTCCTTAGTCTTCAGTGTTTGCTGCCCATGGTGCGGGTCATGAGCTTGCAGCAGCAGCATCTACAGCAGCAGCATCTACAGCAGCAGCATCTACAGCATCTCAACAGAATCGAGCTTAGTAGCACGGCAGAACCTTGGTCCCCCACTCTAAAGCAGCTGGATCAGACTCTGCCTTTTAAGAGAATCCCCAGCCCGTTTAGTCAGAGCAAAATCTGTGAGGCACCGTGCAAAGTTACACTTGGCAGCTTTCTCTCAGCAAATGCCCACTTGGTAGCTTACCAGGGAGAACCCAGGTATCTAATTTTGAAAATACACTGTAGATGATATTGATACATGACAGAGACTGAGAGCCAGTGGAAGCTTGTTTTTCCTGCTTTTATCTTGTTTCTCAAAATACGATACTCAGAGCCCCCTGCATGTTTAAAAAAAAAAAAAGACATATTTCCAGACATGTGGAACGAAATCCTGGAGGTAAGTGTGTGGCCCTGAAATGAGCATTTTCAATACATTGTGTGTGTGTGTGTGTGTGTGTGTGTGTGTGTGTATGTTGGGGGCGGGGGTCAAATATCCTAAAGTTTATAAACTTCTACCCTAGGAGAAAGAATAATGGAGAAAGAATTCCTCCACTCCAGTTTGGAACTCATCCTTACTTTCTTGTGTAGCCCAGGCTAGCCTTGAACTCTATGTGTAGCTGGGGATGATCTTGAACTTCTGATCTTTCTCCCTCAGTCTCATGGATGCTGGGATAACAGGTGTGCCCTGTCAATCACAGTTTTGGCACGGTTGAGGACAGCACCCGGGGCTTTGTCCACAGTCGGCAAACACAGGACCTGCTGAACTACAGCCCCAGCTCTCTGTTTTGTCTTCAGTCCACAGGGCTTAGCCACAATTGGCCCTTCCCCACCTAGAAGGAGGCAGGTGGCCAGGCCTGGCCAGTGACAGGTTTCATCCCTCCTGTTTGAAGAATGGGAAAGTGACTCAAGGGTGTAGTGTTATTTCTAGAGCTAATGAAAAGAGTCTTTTTTTCTGGCTTCCCACGTCAGAGAATACAAGTTCTGGGCTGCTGGTGGCCATCTTTGCTAGCACTGGAAAAGCTTGCCAACAGGGAGGGAGTGCTAGCAGACTGGTGACGTTGGGCAGGGTGGGACATGTGCTATCCAGTAACAAGCAATGTAAAATGAATATTGCTGACTCCATTTTGAAGCTCTAAGATGGGTAAGGGTTGACTAGTTTGTGAAGCATTGCATTAAATGAATTTCCACAGACCAGGGCTGGAGAGATGGCTCAGAGGTTAAGAGCACTGGCTGCTCTTCCAGAGAACCTGAGTTCCATTCCCAGTACCCACATGGTAGCCCACAACCATTTATAACTCCGGTTCCAGGGGATCCCGCACCCTCACAAAGACCTAACTGTAGGCAAAACACCAATGCACATAAAATAAAAAATAAATAAATTATGAAAGAATTTCCACAGACCATTTCCCAAATTTCTTGAGCCAATATATTCTGCAAAGTGCAATAAAATGCAGCAATCCACAAATGCAGTTGTTCAAATGGAGCATGTTTGGGATAGCGTCCCTTGGACAAACCTTAGGAAGCACAGTTTAGACGGCACACATGTTTTCATACGTATTATTTCATTGAATGTTTCCAATAGTTTTTGAGGGTGGCACTATGGTTCAGGTGAAGGAAGAGGGTGAGTTGCCCAAAGGTGCCCTTCCACAGCAGAACTGCATTCCGTGGGTTAGAAGGACAGAGACAGCCTCTGCTGACTCCGGTGCTGAGGTCTCTTGGATAGTCTCCTTTGCCAGCCCACCCGGTGTTTCCTGGAACAAGAATTAATCAGGGTGAGTTGTTTTCTCCGGGAGGGCCTAGCAAGGCCGCAGGGAAAGATGGAATGTGAATCGACACAGCACAAGTAAACTCAGGCCCTGTTTCTTTCTGGTGGTTTTTAAAAATAAAGTTTATTTATAGGGGCTGGCGAGATGGCTCAGTGGGTAAGAGCCCTTGCTGCGTAAGCATGAGGACCTGAGTTCAAATCCCTAGCACCTACATAAAAAGTCAAGCATGGACACACGTGTGTCTGTAACTGCAGTGCTGTTGGGTGCAAAGACAGGAAGACTTGCTGGCTGCCAGCCTACCTCCAAGTTCAGTGAGAGACCCTGTCTCAGGAAATAAGTGTGATAGATCATTCTCTCTCTCTCTCTCTCTCTCTCTCTCTCTCTCTCTCTCTCTCTCTCT
>CABHPH010161296.1:0-25863 GCA_902168325.1 Peromyscus nudipes
TGTGTTTGTCTTTCTGGGTTTGGGTTACCTTACTCAGGATGATTCTTTCTAGTTCCATCCATTTATTGTTATCATAAAACCTACATCCAGTAACTGATGGAGGCAGATGCAGTGATCCACAACCAATCACTGGGCTGAAATCCTGGACTTCAGTTGAAGAGAGGGAAGAGGGATCAAGGAGCAAGTGGAGGTCAAGATCATGATGGGGAAAACCATAGAGACAGCTGACGCAGGCTGGTGGGAGCTCATGGACTCTGGCCTGTCAGCTGGGGAACATGCAAGGGACTGAACTAGGCCCTCTGAATGTGGGTGACAGTTATGTGGCTAGGTCTGTTTGGGGAGCCCCTGGCAGTGGGGCCAGGACTTGACCCAGGTGCATGAAATGGCTTTTTGGAACACATTCCCTAGAGTGGGATATCTTGCTCAGCTTTGATGCAGGGGGAGGGCCTTGGTCCTGCTTCAACTTCAACAAAGTATGCCAGACTTTGTTGACTCCCCAAGGGAGGCCTCACCTTCTCTGAGGAGTGGATAGGGGGTGTGATGGGGGGAGGTGGAGGACAGTAGAAGGGGAGGGAGGGGAAACTGGAATTGGTATGTAAAATGAAAAAAAAAACTTTCTTTAAAATAAATTAAAAAAATAAGTGAAAGGGCCTAGGAAGAGACATTTGGAGATGATGGATATGTTTGAAGAATTGCTAGTAGTGATGTTTTATGGGTATATTTTAAATCTCTAAACTGATTAAATTGTATACAGTACATTAAAAAAACAAACAAACCAGAAGTTAAAGCTCTTGACCTTCTCTGTAGTCATACAGGTTCTATGAGCCAGAGTTATGACCAGAACTCAACTGCCCTGCATGCAAGCTGATATTTACCTGAAGACTGGGGACCTCCAGAGGTGCCATATTTAAACTGTGGTAAAATAGGTGCTGTACTGTACTTTTTCTTCTCTCAATGATCTTTCCAAAACTCAATTTTAAGTCCTGCTGATAAAACTATTTGAATAAAATAAATTCGTGTTTCAAACAATGTGACAAGGGAATAAATTCATAGTAATTACAAGTTATGAATTCAGCAGAATATGCCTACACCTGGGGTTTATAGAGGAAGACTTCCACCAAATTAATTGTAGCCATGGAGCATAGACTTCTCACAGGGATCAGAAAAGAATGACCAATTTTTACATAATGGAATTTGAGCAGAAACATTATTTTAAAAAAACAGAATTTGATGCTGTTTCTTGAAGTGTGAGTTGTACAACTGCTTCGGAAAGTGGTTTTGTGTTTGCTAGAGTGCAGTGGTGGCATTGCTTTGCTGAGCAACAGGGCCACTGGGAAACACCAGTGCTCAGAGCATCATGATAAGAACTGAAGTCCTCATCAACATTTAGGTAATGAATTGTGTTTTATTTACATGGTGGAATCATTCACAGTGTGAAAACAGATGGGTTATGCTTACGTGTACTAGGGAAAATAAGTAGAAAGCACAAAAATCTACACAGAATCTCATATATTCAAAATAAGACCTTCAAGTAGCTAAATGCTGTGTTAGGGTCCAGAAAACCTCATGTGAGCTTAGTATGGGAAAGTAAAGCAGTTATCAGCACAAGAATAAGGACAGTGACTTCCTTTTGAGTGATAGATGCGTCTGCGTGGGGGAAGCAGGTATTTGTAACATTAAACGATACAGTGGTGGATGCATCAATGTCCTGTCCTTTAAAAGTACATACTGTATGGGTCTGCATTCACCCTGATGCATGTGATGGGTTTCAAAACAGAAAATATGAATAAAGGACATTTGAGTAATCTGAGTTCACCTCCTCATTTTTGAACAACAGTTTAATATTCAGTCATAAGTTAAGGCTTTTACAGACATGTAGGCAGATAGGCATGTAGACATAGACACACATAGAACCATCCTTTGGAATCTCTGAGGAATAGGTTCCAGAACCTCATATGGATACAAAAATGCAAAGATGCTTAAATCCTTGTCATATGATAGCTTAGAATTTACATGTGATGCATGCCTTTTTGGATACATTACTCATATAATATTTACATTGTAATTGGTCATAGAACTGCTAAGTATCTGTTATATTGATTAGGAAATAACGATACAGTAAGAAAATACCAGTACATTTAAGTGTAGACAAAAATTTTTGCCTGAAGTATTTTTGTCTATGGTTGGATTTCTGGATACACAACTGTGTTGGCGAGTTTTCATCACTGTGATAAAAGGTGAGAAAATTTATTCATATATTTTTATTAATTTTTTTCACATACTATATTATGATCATGGTTCCCCTCCTTCATCTACCCCCAGATCTTCCCCCACCTCCCCACCCTTTTCAATTCCATGACTGCTTTCTCTCTCTCTTTATAAAATAGGCAAATTTAAACAAAGAGAATAAAACAAAAAAAATCAAAAAAGAAAAAGTACCAGAAAACATATATACAAGCACGCACACACACACACACACACACAACCCAGAAAAGCACAAAATCAGAAACAATAATATAGAAGCAAAAGACCAGCAAGATAAGAAAAATGCCTGAATAAAGCAATATGAGACAAAAAAAAAACCTTCAAAAATACCATTGAGTTTGCTTTGTCTTGGCCATCTGCTGATGGGCATGGGGCTTGCCCTTAAGTTTGGTTTGTATACCCAGTGAGACTCCATTAGAGAAATCTAATTTTTCCTTTGTTAGCAGTTGTCAATTGGAGATAGCCTTTTGGTTAGGGATCAGTGCTTATGTCCACTTCCCATCGCAGGGCTGGGACCACATCTGTCTTAGACCTGTGTGTGTTGCTACAGTCTGTGACTTCATATGTGCATCGGTCCTATATTGTCTGTAGGACAGTTTCCTTGGAATCATGCTACTTCCTCTAGCTCTTATAATCTTTCTACCTCTTCTTCCATATAGATCCCTAAGCCCTGAAGGTAGGGGTAAGAAGATATTCCATTTAGGACTGAGTGCTTCAATGTCTCTCATTCTCTGTAGATTGTCCAGCTGTGGGGCTTTGTGCTGGTTCTCATCTACTGCGAGAGAAATCTTCTATGATGATGGCTGAGCTATACCACTGATCTATGGATATAACAGAATATCATTAGGAGTCATTTTCCTGGTACATTCTTTTAGCAGAACAATAGTATTTGGTTTTCTCCTATTTCCATGACCTGTCTAGTGCCAGTTTTTGGCCACCTGAGAAATGTCAGGCATGGGTTCCAGCTCATGGAGTGGTCCTTAAAGCCAATCAGCAAGTGGTGGGGCGCCATTTGTAGCTGGAGTTTTCTCCAGTCCTGCCTGACCCACAGTCAGGACAAACCTCTCTCACCTGTCAGTCCCGCAGCCTCTCAGACCCAACCCAATAAGTAAACACACAGAGACTTATATTGCTTACAAACTGTATGGCCATGGGAGGCTTCTTGTTAACTGTTCTTACATCTTAAATTAACCCATTTCTATTAATCTATACCTTGCCACAGGGCTCATGGCTTACAGGTATCTTAACATCTCATGGTGGTGGTGGCTGGCAGCTGTCTCTCTGCCTCAGCCTTCCATTTCCCAGAATTCTCCTCTCTCCTTGTCCCACCTATACTTCCTGCCTGGCTACTGGCCAATCAGTGTTTTATTTATTAACCAATTAGAGCAACACATTTAACATTCAGAACATCCCACAGCAGTGGTTGGTTACTGCTACAATGTCTGTGTCACCATTTCAGGCAGGTCAGGCAGGCAGGCCACTGTTTTAGATAGTGAAGAACAAAAACACCCCCATTTCAAGCAAGCCCCTCACCCCAGTTTGAAATAGGCCTGAGTTTAGAAATTCTCAGGGCTGCTGACATAGGTCCCAGGAACTTGAAAGTACAAAGTCAGGATGTTTGAAGGACTATCTGGTAGCAACTGATTAACCACAGAATGCCCCAATGCCGGAGGTAGTCTATAAAGTTTGACAAACAACCGGTCAAAACTGCAAAGTAAGGTAACACAGAAATTTTGGAAAGTCCCTAAAACTTGAGCCAATCAGAATTGTACCTATACTAGCACCCCTAACTGGTGTAACCTTGTGGTTTTTGCCTTTAAAAACTGAGCTTGCAGAGGGGCAGACACCTCCTCTAGCCTCTGCTGCATTGGTGTGCTCAGGTCCCTGCCGCACTGTTTGAACTGCTCCAATAAACCTTGCTTTTGCATTTCAGGGAGTTCGTGTCTCTGGTGGTCTCTTCAGGGTCTCGTGCCCAGGGCACAACTATATCAGGTTTGTAGACGGGTTGTTGCTTACCTGTCTCTTCTGGTTTTGAGGCAGGGTCTTACTCTGTACACTGGTCTATTATGAAAATTACAGCAGTTTTCCTGCAGAGCCTCCCAGGTGCGAGGATTTCAGGTCTGAGCTACCATGCCTGACAAAGGAAAATTTTGAGGGGAGATGAATTGTTTTGGCTTATGGTTTGAGAGAATTTTTTGGTCCGTGGTCACTTGGTTGTGCATCTCTGGGCCTGTGATAAGATAGTATGTGGTGGTATTGTGTTCCCCAAAATATTGTGCACGCTAATAAACTTATCTGGGGTCAGAGACAGAACAGTCACAATATTAAACATGAGGATAGGCAGTGGTAGCACATGCCTTTAATCCTAACATTCCAGAGGCAGAAATCCATCTGTTCAAGGATACAGCCAAGCATGGTGAATTATGCCTTTAATCCCAGAAAGCGAGCCTTTAGTCCCAGGGAGTGGTAGTAGAAAACAGAAAGATATATAAGGCGTGAGGACCAGAAACTGAAGCATTTTGGTGGCTGGTTAAGCATTTGGCCTGGTTAAGCATTCAGGCTTCTAGCAGCAGTTCAGCTGAGACCCATTCTGGATGAGGACTCAGAGGCCTCCAGTCTGAGGAAACAAGACCAGCTGATGATCCGGCAAGGTGAGGTGGCTGTGGCTTGTTCTGGTTCTCTGGTCTTCCAGTTCACCCCAATACCTAGCTCAGGTTTGATTTTATTAATAAGACTCTTTAAGATTCCTGCTACAATAGTACAACACTGTCAAAAAGCACAATGAAACTACTGACTTCCTGGCATGTAGGAAGCAGAGGGCTTGAAGCAGAGGGCTTAATGCAGAGGTACATGGCCAATGGCCTGGTATTCTAACAGACCCCAGCTCCTATAGTCCATTGACTTTAAGCTCACCAATGGATTAACCCATTGATGAAGTTAGTACCATTATGATCAGTCTTGTTGGGGAATATTATTTTAAAGTGTGTTGCATTTTTTTCCTACTGCTTTTGTTAGCAATTCAAAGATGTGTTTGATTAAATAAAATTAACCTGTGAGCAGGAGGCAGAGTCAGCAAGTAGCTGACAGGAAGTGGCAGGAAGAAAACACAGGTAGCAAGGGTTTTTTTAAGTGGGGGTTGAGAGTAGGAAGGGTTTTTTTAAGAAGATGCCACCAAAGGGGGAAGGTTAGATACTAGCTATTTAGCCTCTGTGAGTGGAGCAGGATTCCACCTAAACCATTGAGTTGAATGGTGAGTTCTTTAGATTTAAATAAGCTCCCTTAGTAGCTTTGAAAGAGTCAGTGCCTGAGGGAACAAAATCCCCTCAGGCTTCAGCCCTTGTGGCTGAAGCTGTTGCTCAAGGGGCAGCCACTGTAGATAATAGAAAACTGCTAACAACACAATCTACTCTCAGTACCTCTACCATCTAGGAACTAAGCCCTCAACATATGAAGCTTTTAGAAAAATTTTTATTCAAATCACAATATATACATAGAGTACATAGAGGTAAGGAACATAATTGTATTTATACTTAAATTCAGTAAGGTGTTTTATTGTGGAATAGTTTAGCATCTTAATCGTTTTGATTGTATCAGTAGTATTAAGTACATGCAAAATGTTGCACAACCAATATCTTAAGCCTTTCTCTTATAGCTCTTTACTCATTAAACTGCGCCCCCCCCATCCCATGGCAGCTATCATTCTCTTTTGTTTTTAAGAATTTACCTTTCTGTAGTTCTGTCCTCCAAACTGAGACATGCTATCCAGGAGGAAAGCTAGCTAACTTTTAAGAAGTTCTAAAGAAAGGTTCATTAACACTCAGAAAGTAAACAGCTCACAGATCTCAGAAGTCCATGAAATTTATCAGACCCACAATCCCCCTCCCTTTAAAGCTATTTTATCAATAATGACCTTGCAAGAAAGGAGACTCTCTAACCTGTGGAAATGCCTGCAAGTCAGGCAGATGTTTTCATGATGGCTTGCACTTGTCTTTGAGTCAACAATGGTCCCATAAGTAGTAACCTTCCTTATATTCCTATAAGTAACTCCAATAAACACATTGGTTTACACACACATACACACAAAAAAACAAAACAAAGCAAAAAAC
Source organism: Peromyscus nudipes (assembly GCA_902168325.1). NCBI lineage: Eukaryota > Metazoa > Chordata > Mammalia > Rodentia > Cricetidae > Peromyscus > Peromyscus nudipes. The sequence goes on from CABHPH010161296.1 coordinate 6,372, forward strand.
AACAAAAAAAACCTTACTGTCTATATCTCAGGTTAAAGGAATATTACATTTTTTTAATATATACTTGCTTTCATGTATAAAATATTTTGATTCTTCCCTCCAACGAGAGAACTGAAAATGCATTCCAATTATTTATCCTGGGCAAAATAATGGAAATAAATACATGATACTCAGTTCTTTCTATCAGGAGCACATATAACCTTCCTGTGGCCAAGCACCTTACACAATTAAAGATGTTAGTGTAATAAGTTGATGACTACTGAGCAAGAGGCTCAATTTTCTTTAAGGATGAAGTTCAAGAAGAGGCTACCCATGCTCCATTAGATGGACCTATACCCATGCACACACACGGGGCACTAAAAGGACTCAGTGGGTGTTAAAAAAATAATAAAAATGACAGAGCACATCAATTTGGAAAGGAAAAGTGTGTGGAGGATAGGGAAGGAGTTGGAGGGAAGGGAATAGGGTTGGATTAAATGTAAACACATTATATGCTTGTATAAATATTAAATAAATTTTTAAATAAAATTTTATCTAAAAGTGTTAAGAAAAAGAAATTCATCTAAAAGCTTTAAAAAGGATGTTAGTGCACCTGAGAGTTCCATAGAGGGGAAGATCTTGTAGGAGGCTCATGAATTGATCCGTCAGGCATGCTGAGAATATTCTGCTCCCACCTCTTTCACATAGCTCTCTGTAACCCATCACTTTCTCCTCCACCAAACAGAATGCCTGCTGTTTTACCTCCGTCCCTTCCGCTGTCAGCTCTTGGGGCAGAGAGTATTCAGTGCTTTCTTTGGATTGAGATTAAAAATTGATAGCCTGGGATTGCTCTGGAATTTCTCTGCAGGGGAGCCTTTATCCCTAAAGTGGTAGATTTGGTAGGATAATGCTTTTGTCTTCAAATATTTTTATTTACCTTAATGAACCTCTTCCATGAGTATAGTTGGAGCAAGGCAGACTCCAGGGTTTCAGGTTTGCTGCATTTCTGTGCCTTTGAAGTTGATTCCCTTTTCCAGATATCTTTGATGTAGCTCACCTTTTGGAGCACTCCTAATTCCTGTTCCTGGCTAGTATGTTAGGCAAACTGAAATCTCAGCATAGCCATGGTTAAAATCTTGCCTCTGATAAAGCTTCTGTACTAGCTTCCTTCTCTGTGTAAGGTCATATATACAAGACCAAAAGAATAAAACACCAGATTCTCACTGGAAGATGTGCTACCTAGCTCAGTTTTACAGAATACCTGTATTTTGGACTCCTTCTTGGACAAGATAGTGAATGTTTTTATTATCTTGTATTGATATGAGGCATTTAGTGTCATTTTTATTAATCCAAAATGTCCCAAGTGAACACTGTGTATCTCTGAGAAATAAAACAAGGAGAATGTGGTATTTAAAAAACACCAGATCAAACCAATGTGTAATTTCCCCCGTACATTTATTCACATCTTGTATAAGGAAAGGAATGATAGGTATAATACATGTGAGTAGGAACTGAAAGCTATGACCACTTGTGACAATTGCAAGGACAGCTTGGAACTCATAGTACAACTACTTAGAGCAAGATGAAACATTGGTTCCCTCATGGAACTGAACAGGAAGGAGAAGAGCAGATTGTGGTTAGAGTCAGACACTGTATCGTGGTCTGTTTACCTCTCCCTTTGCTGGAGACTCTCCTGTGTCTGTTCATAAACTTCAGCCTGTCTTCAGTTTGGAAAAGTGTAAGCACACTGAGGAGTTTAGGAAACCAGAAATGCCTCTAGGATTCGGATGTTCTAGAATAGTATCGCAAGGAACAGAACCCAAGAGGTTACTGGCTTTCATCTTCAGATGCATGTTCCTACTATAGTCTCTCTTGTCTTTTCTTTCACTCATAATGGCTCAGGGATGCCAGATAGACAAGTTGTACAACTTTGCTAGCAGAAAAAGAAAGGTTAATTTTAGCCAGCTCAAGTGAACTAGTAAGCCACCAGAAGTTAGCTAATGAGCACAAATAGGCCATCTATTCTTGAAGATGCCACAAAGAAGCACCCAAAATAAACCCTGAAGGAGGAGGGAGAAAAAAGACGAGATTCACACTTCACTACACCCTTTGCATCCAAAATGTTGAGAGTAAAGTGAGGGATCGTTTGAAAATTTATGCAGAGGCATTAATTATTCCAAAAAAGGGGAGGCTGTGTTTAAAAATATAACAGAATATTCTAGGAATTCCAGGGTGTTGATGCAAAAGCATCTCTCTAACTTTGTAGGGGAGAATACAGTTTCTTCTGGATCCAGCTGTGAGTGACCAGGGCCCAGGAACAAAGATTTAGGCTGCTCCATTTCTATTTTCTAGCAGGATAGGATACTCTTTCATGAAGTTTCTATAGTAACAATGAGGAAAATTATAAATCAATATACCTTTCAAATATATTGGATGCTCCACACAGGTAGGCTATAGCAGAGTGTGAAACCCCTGTTAGAGAGGTCGGGAGCTACCTGTTGACATCCTTTGGCTTTGAGTTGGTGAAGCCAGGATCTGTTCATTCACTGCAAAGGAATTACCTAATAGTCACAAATATGCAAGCCCATATACAGAGATGGACAATAAATGGGCATTTAAGGGTGTTAAGGATAGCCAAAGATAGTGTGGCTCTGGATCTGCAACATTCCAACCTCTCCACGTCATTGAAGTTCTAGTTAGTTATCTGCCTTGCAGATGGTTCTATGTAAAACGTGCTTTCCTGCCAGGAGTATTGATTCACATGTAGACAGGTGAGAGAATATGCTTCGTGAAAATGTCTCCATCACTTGAAAATTAAAGTCATTTTGAGAGTACACTATAAAAGACATAAGGTAAGTAGATGGAAGAAGATTAAAAATATTGATAAGCCAAAAAGAGAAATTATTCTATTATCCAGTGATGATGCATGTTAAGCATGGTTTATAAACATATCATTTAGAGTTCAAGTTATAAATTTTGAAGTTTGAAACTTTAGGTACTGTCAATATAGGCAACATATGGTATTGGTGGCAATCATCTATTTAAGCCTTTATTCTTCAGCTTTTCAAATCTCAGGTTACATGGGAGCAGTGAGAGGGTGGAGGGTAAATGAACTTCTGATAGTTGTCAGCTGTCAGAGTGGATGGAGATAAGCAAAGGAAAAGGAAAACTGAACCAGAGGAAGCTACATGAATCCGTATCAGTGATGCTGTGGTCAGGGTTGAGGATGGAGAATTTAAAGAGACAAAGTAAAGGGGGGGAGAGAGAGAGAGAGAGAGAGAGAGAGAGAGAGAGACTGAAAGTGTTTCTGAGTTTGTAATCAGATCTTCCTCTTGGTGCTTAGAATTATGTAAGCAAATGTTGGGATACATTTGCCGAAACCTCATGATTCCTCCTTGAGTGCCGCAGAGGGACCTCATGCTGTATGGAGCTCTCTACTGAGTTCAGGTTATATTTAATAGTCCTCATGGGGACCCTGGAAAGGAGTGCATTTGATAGCAGCAATAGAACCATTTAAAAACATTGCCTCTGAGTTTATCTGCGTTACTGAAACGTTTTGACTATCAAAGTGATTGTTTTTTCTCATTGTCCTCTTTGACTTGAACATATTTACATTTAGTTAAATGAAATGGGTTTTGTGATTATTGGTTGGATAATAAATATATATCAGAAAGAGTTATTATATATGATATGTATTGTGCTGTGTTTTACATTCCCATTGTGAATTCTATAACCTAATTTGAATGTTTAAGAGGCAAGGAAGGATTAAAGTTAGGGATATGACTGTTACACTTCTGTTACACTATTGTTCTGATATTTTTAGGCCTTTGGGTTCTATATTTCTTAGGCACTAAAAATTATGCTACTTGAGCAGTTCTTTGGGAAGGTCTGGGCTTTAGTCCAGGCACCTGCAGGGCTGGCTCATGGAAAATGGGAGAGTACAGGCAATTTATCTCTAGCACTTTCCTGTTCAGTGTCCTGGGTTGCTTGCTGTGCTTCAACCATCAAAGACTATGCTGCCTTCGGTAAGCTGTTCTCGGCTCCTATTGTAGTATACGAATGGGACCCTTTCTGCAGGAATACATTTTGATAGGAGGATCAGAAACAACTGAAAACCCTTAACTACGGGACTTCATTCAACTAATCACTGTTCAATGACTGTGTAGTATTGAAATGAGTTAACTCTTTGAGTCCTTAGCACATGCCAGCAACAGGTGCTGCTCATTCGTTTTGAGTTGATTTCGTCTCAGTGAAGAGTCTAGGACACTGGAACCGGTGTTGACACAGGTGCCAGATTTCAGAGCTGTTTCATATACTTGGCTTCAGATTTACTGTAAAACTCGTGAAGTCCATACTTTCCAAATGTTTATAAAGGAAACAATAAAATTTCTTCCTTTACACCAGTATCTATGTGATTTTTTTTTTTTTTGCCTCTGGCACTCATTTTCCAGGTAGTCCTTGGAGATGAATTTGAAGTACTTCTTGTAGCTGCTTGCTTTTCTCTCATGCCAGTCTTTCCTGGAAAAGAACTTGGTGTAGGATGCAAGGTTGATAGTGTTACTAGGCCTTGGCTGTGTGGCTGAGCACCCAAAAAATTATAACTAAATGTCATTCATGTCGTTTCTGCCCTTACTTCTGACAATTTTAAACACCGCAGGGAACATAAATATGTTAAACACTATTGGGTTAGAGTGCGAAATGATTTAATTCTCTGTCGTCCTCATTGCTGTTCGGTTCTTAGAACTATGCATTAATGAACCAATGGCTGTTTTTAAAAAATGAGTCAAAAACTAAACCTCAAATAGAAATGATTTATAAGTAATCAATGATTTTTACTTTGCTCATTTTTAATATTCAACACATAGCTAAATGGCATCATTAGAATGAAAATGAAATTACAGCACAGCTGTGTTAATTATGAAAACAGATTAAAGCGCTGGTCTTCATCATTTGGGTTCCTCAGTTTTGAGGCACGTTGCTGTATTTCTTCTTCCTCACACTCATATTCCCATCCCTCCCTCTCATTCACTCTCCCTCCCACTCCATTTAACATTTTATTGGTAGCAGAAATTTGACATTGTTATAGCTTCCTCAAGGTCTTTCACAGGTGCCAGAAGACACACTTTGCATTCCTTATCTGCAATAAGGCAAAGTGTGCCGAGTAAGGAAGATTAAAAACAAATTTTAATGATCTATACCCCCACTCTCACATTTAATCTGTGCCTGAAGATATTGTGGCCTAAATTACAAAATATATTATTGTCTCAGAGAAGGTAGCTGCCCAGGTTCACTCTTAGCAAGCTCAAATTGAACTCTGTGGAATATGGAACAGGAGAAATTATTTACAATCTATTCAGTTGCCAACCCTTCCTTTGGGCTGAAGACAATGCGCATTTGTATTCCTGTTGCGTTCTATTGTGCTCTTCCATCTTTCACATCCCCTAGGACAGGGAGAGAGAAGCTAGAGAAGAGAGATGCTTGCTAAGCTCCCAGGTTCCTGGCAGGATGAATAATGTAAACAAAATGCGTTCTTTGCCCAATGGTCCTCCTTAAGTGGTACACAAGGTAAGTAGCATACAAAAATAGGTCTGCACGATGTGGTTTATTTTTGTCTGCAAGTTTAGGTACATGGATAAAGTATGTATTAATATAGAAAATACTCTTTGTCTCCAGAAAATGTTCTCTTTTAGGAAAACCGGTTAGCCTCACTATCAATATTATGCAAAGCCAAGAATATGACTTAAAACTATGGTGGTTTCCTTCATCACTAAAGTGAACTGTTAAAAAGAAAGCAGATTTAGTGATTAAATAGTCCTACCACAAAATTTCTATACAAGTAATCATACGCAGTTGGCTCCATTGAGAAACTGAAAGTAGAAAGTTAATAAATTACTCTGATAAACATAAAAATCTTTTAAAAGCAGCCTTTGTTTTAGTAGTATCTTCAAATGGAGACTGATAGGCACAAAGCGGTGGTTTTTATCTTCCTTTTAAAGGTGCAGAATTGTGAAACTATTGATGTATTCTATAATGTCGTTTGCTACGGATGCATTTCCCAATTGTCAAATTAGGCATAAGTGTGCTTTGCTAAGTGGTTATCATACTCCTCAGTTAATATTTATTTTAAAAACAGGAACTGGCAGTTTCTATGATCATGAACCATTGCACTGGATAGCTAATTTTAAGTGGAATCAATAATGCAGCAAACTGGGTACCATTTTGGTGGAAAAGTTGTTTTTGGAAGGGGTATTTTCAGCCTGCCTTAAAATTTGCTGCCAGAGCCATTATTCCTCACATAATGAGAGACTCCCCTGGACTCTTAATGAGTGCAGCCTTTCTCCAGCGTAGTGCTCAATACTGACTTGTGGACCGTGCTGTTCTAGACCCGAATTGAAATTCATCAATGCCTGTCTTGTTGGTAAAATCATTAGGAAGCAATGCATTATTAAAGAGTTTCTCAGACACATAGGGGTTGGAATTGCTATTGATAACAAATGCTGCTAAAGTGTTCCTGCAAAAAAGCCATGGTGAAAGGCCCTGGATTTCAAGCTTCAAGCAGTTTTGAGAGCTTGGCATAGTTGAAATAGGAACGGTGGTAGGTATGGGCTTTGGGTGTCGGCTTTGGGTGATACCCACCTTTCCCCATTCACTAGAAATGTGGAGGCATTCACAGAACAGTGATAGAAACTCAAAAGAAAAGGTGATCTTGAACATCTTTTCCTTAAAAAATGTTAATGGCCCTTCATTTAAATGACATGTCCACGTGTCTTTATTGAGGAGCTCTGTTTTGGAGATCAGCATCTCAGCCGAGTTGTTCATCTGCAGAGGTAGAACTCTGTTCATTTTGTGAGTGTCTGAAAGTACACAAAGTATCACAAAGTACACGCATTTCAAATGCCACACTGTACTTTCCAAGGCTCAGTTTCTCTGTGTGCCTTGTGCTGTATCTGGCTTTTATACATTTGGCCTGATCTTCTCAAAGTTCGTTTTTGTAATATAACCAACATTTTCATTATACTTAATTAATTATTTTAAAATTTCAAATTGAAGCAATAGAGAGTGAAGATGTAATTCAATTTCTTAGCCATATTCTGTGCTAATATTTACAACTTAACTGGTTTTAATGTACCCTAAACACATGTAGCCTGAAAACAATTATCAGTAGGCTGACAGGGTAGCACTGAACATAATTGGACATTTAAATAAATCAGCTTATTAATTAATAAAATTGCTAATATCCTTTGAATGCATTCCAAGCACTGTTAGAACTCCCTAGCAGGTACAGCGAGCAGTAGAATGCTTGCTTGGAGTGCTTTCCAAGAAGCTATATTGGGTTTTTCTACCAAGTGCAGACATAAAATCACATAGCTGTGAAGTGAGAAGTTGGTAGATGGTGGCAGTTATGCTGGGAGCCTCTTGTGATTCAGGAGACTCAGATGTTCACAGTCTTAAAAATGTCTTAAATAAAAATGTAATACATTTGTACAACGGACTATCGTTCAGATGTTAGAAAATGAAATTATGACATTTACAGTTAAACTGATGAAGCGAGACGCAATCATCCTGAGAGACGTAACCCAGACCCAGAAAGACAATCAATGTATGCTTTTCCTTATATGTGGATGTTGGCTTTGAAGCTTTAGATACATATGTTTTATTCAGAATATTCAGAGGCTGTGTAGTTGCTAAAGGACTGGAAAGAGAAGGGAGATCGTTCAAGGAATGGTACATAGAATATAATGCTGTATAGGGATAAATGGGAAACTGGACTAGGAGGATTAAATAGGGAGGGGTTGGGGAGTGCAGGATAAAGAAGGGAATATGCAAAAGGAAACATGAAGCTGGCAACACTAATGACCTTTGGAAAAGCCGTATGGGAACCTACCACTGTAGAAGCGTTCTAAAATATACACATATGTAAAAATATTTAAATTGAGTTACCATATTGCTACCAAATAAAACCCCCAATATCAGAAGTGGGTTATATCTTTCTGTGTTTTTGGCCAAAGGAGTCCCATAGAACCTCGCAAGACAATACAAGCTATTGCCAATGCTGTTAGTTACCCTCTACAACATGACAATAAGACCCTATTGCTGAATACAATGTATACTCATGTCATTGAGCATGGAGAAATTGAGCTGGTACTTAACTGGAAGCTTCACCCCTACTGACTGGTGTTCATAGACCTGGATGGTACTATGACACACTGCTGGAGGAGAAAAGTAATCAGAAATCATCACTAAGCAATAAAAGCTGTGAGCTAAAGTAGCGGCCTACCTGCATGATATGCCCACTGATGCAATAGAGGTACAAACGTTATGGGAGTGACCAACCACATGACCAAACCAAACCAAACAAGTCTTTCTTGGAAGCTTCACAAGGACAGTAGCACTTGACATTGTCTTAGTGTTTACATGTGCTGGATTCTAGGTAAGCATGCACATGTTTTCACAAACTGAATCCTCGCAAAAGTCCCATTTTAAAGGAGAGGTTTGAAGTAGCTGCAAGAGGTTTGAAAGTGAGGCAAGAGAGGCTGGTGATTATAAAGCCTTCGCTCTTGGCTCTTTGCTGAGCTGTGTTGCCATTGGAATCTAGGTTTGAGAGGGACATGAGAAATAAAGCATGGATGAAGAAACTTAGGTTTTTTTCAATAATTGAAACATTACACGATCTCATAGCCAGTTGATGGCAAAACAGTAATTAGGATGTGAATCTCCCAGTGGTGGAGCTGCGGTGAGGTTGGAGACAGGCTGGCTGGTGAGGCTGGGACAGGGTTTGTCTCTTTACCTTTGTGTTCTGTTCCTGCCCTTGCTCCTATCTAGCTTGGTTGGCATTCCATTCCTTCTTGCTGAAACAGATGGACATCTGGATCTTCATTTTTCTAACAGTCTGTGATAAAAATTGTTTGACCATAATCCCTTCAATAAGTTTCAACTTGTCAACCTTCTTAATTTCGACTGGTGGGAAATTTTACTTGTGTTGTAAAGAGGGATTGAATTTGATCCACAAGTTTGGACTGTGGAAGTATCTCATTCAACGCACTAGACTGAAACTTGGATTAACAAAAGGAAATTACAAATAATGGATAAAGTGTGAATTTATTAAGTTGACATATTAAAAGTAAAATGTTTACAAAGATTGCATGCCTTTAATCCCAGCACTCGGGAGGCAGAGCCAGGCGGATCTCTGTGAGTTCAAGGCCAGCCTGGTCTACAGAGCGAGATCCAGAACAAGCACCGAAACTACACAGAGAAACCCTGTCTCAAAAAACCCAAAAACAAAACAAAACAAAAAGACTGCTTTAAAATATTGGTATGATATTCCCAATATGGAAAGGTTAGTAGAAAAACACTGTTATCTCCTCCTCACTGGACTTTCATCTACTTGGAAATGTGTGACACTTGCTCATTGTTTCCTCAGTGCTAGAGTAGAGGTTGCCTGAGAAGTTCGACTTATTCAAATGGTATTCTATCACTAAAAGTACAGGTAAACAGTATTTCTGTAAAGGGGCAGAATGAATTTACTAAGTGTAGTGGACCTTATATTTCCTACTGTGTATTACTTCACTGATGCTGCCATTTGTGAGTAACTAAATCATCCCAATAAAACTTTATTTAAAACAGCAAGTGGTGGGCTAGATGTAGCAAGCTAGTTTGCTAACCCCCGGTGAAAGGCATAATCTATCCTGTAATAGAAACTGTGTGTTAAATCAGCTGAAACAACATTTTCCATTTATTTGTATTATAAAAACACTAAGAAAAATACCAAAGCCTTTCCATGCATTTTTAACTGCTCAGTTGAAGTTCTCCTACTGAGAAAATACATGGCCCCCTGAGTTCTTTTTGGTAAGATTTCACTTATGGGATGTTTGGGTTTGTGGATACCTGCTAAGGTTGGATCAGTGTCCTATTTGCCTTCAACAAGTGTTCTGTCTCTTGTTTGCCTGCCCTTCCTTAAACCTGTCTTTTCATGAACAGTCTTATATTGATTTGTTTTCTGACATTTCCACCTTCCAAGCTTACACTATTGCCCCAAGAACTGTGCTCCTGGCTTACATGATTTTATGAATGCAGAATTTAGGGCTTTGAAGACAAGACACACACACACACACACACACACACACACACACACACACACACAAAATTTAAGTAAGTAAATATCTTTGGAGAAGGAAATTTCAGAATTGTAATTATTTAGAGTTTTTTTTTCTTTTAAAAGCCTTGTTAAGGTTGTTCTTTTCTAAAAACATTTGCTAAAAATTGAGCAGGGCATGTTAGGGGATACAGAAATCTATGGATTTCCCATAATACTTTTTATTGTAGATTCCTGTTGGGTTTTTTGTTGTTGTTGTTGTTGTTAGGATTAAAAGATACAACTAAGGCTGGAGAGATGGCTTGGTGATTGAGGGCACTGGCTGCTTATCTGGGGCATTCAGGTTCAATTTCCGGCACCCACAGGGTCGCTGTCTAACTCTAGTTCCAGGGGCATCTGACACCCTCATACAGATACACACAGGCAAAACACAGCTGCATGTAAAATAAATAAATCATTAAAAAAGGATTTAACTGGACATTAGGTTTGTGATTTGATTTTCCATTATTTAAATTTTAATAACTTAGCCTGCTACTATTTCACAGGTACTTGCAAAAAAATAGAACACTCGTAAGTCAGACATGAAATATTTCATCAGCATGGGACAGCCGCAAGACCTCTGACCTACTTCCTGCTGGTTCATCAATCTACCAAATACCACAGAAAGCACCAAGCACAGCTTAGGTATATTCAAAGCACACAGTGGGATTGCATTTTGTCGAGGGGCACCAAACATTGAGAACTGACTGCTTTTATGATACATTGCTAGGCAAACCTGTGCTTGGTCCGGTGACAAGGTTGACTTGGCTCTCGAGGTTGCTCACTGAACACATTACCCTGAGAGAGGGACCCACAATATGGCAGCTAGGTCCTTGAGTTATTGACACAGTCAGCATCAAACAGAGAAGCATGGTGTCCTGTAGGATGCAAGTTACAAGTCATGTAAGATTGATGTGTGTGAGTTGACACCAGTTAACTGCTGGAGAAGAAAGAATAAGAAAGCAGGTGAGTATCATTTTGGGTTTCCATGAATGCCAAATAGTTAATTTTCTGAAGATTAGCTCTACTGGAGAATGCATGCATACATAACATGAATGCATGTCTCCTTAAAAACAATGTCTAAAATACATGCCTAATTAAAGACAAGGTGGAATTAAAATGTATGCAGAAGGTGAATGCCTGAGCTTTCATTTCTTTTGAATTCTTGTTCATGTTTTCTGGAATTCTTTTTCTTATACAGTTTTTCACTCTTTGACTGTTCTGAGTTTCACACAACATACTTTGAGCATATCACTTCCACCCTCCCCAGACACATTCCCCTTCCCTACCCATCTAACTTTTTGTTGTCTTCAAGATTAATTTGTGTTGCCCAAATCTCCTTGGTTGTGCAACCTTCTACTGAAGTGCAGTGAATTTATCGGGGATATACTCTTAGAGAAAACAGTCTCTCCCTCTCCCTGCAGCTAACAATTGCGATATGCTCCATGGGACTGTGTACCAATTCTCCAGTTCTTAGCTTCATATCTAATCTCTCAATCATAATGTTTACTAAAGCTACTTATTTAAAAAAACACTCAATTTTTTTCTTTTGTGGGCTTACTGTAAATAGAAAATGCCTGTAAACATCAGCGCTGTATTGATAGTGGTCTGTAATACAGGTACGTTATTATAGTTAGCATGTAATGCACCTAAATCGAAGGAGTACAGAAACTGGTGTGAAGCTGATAAGCTGTGGATTTTCTTGGCATCATTCACACTGTCATTGATCTGGTGCCATTGTTCATCTGAAACTCAGCATGATGTGCTGGACGGAAAAGGAGGGGAAAGGTTTTTGGTTTTGATGTTGCTCCAGCTGCTTTATTTGGGGCATGAAAACACGAAAAAGAGAAAATTAAAACTTCTCTGTAATTTTCTCCATGAAAAAGAGGAAAAAGAAGAAACTTAGAACGTTTGGAAATCTTCATGTAAGAGTTAGGACAATGGGGTCTTTCTCTCCACTGGACCCCTCCAACTGTGCAGAGATTTTGCCTCCTCTTTCCCTCCCTTAAGTTTTCTATCATAAATACTTCTTTCTAAGACAGAACAAACGGAGCAAACAAAAAGGACAGAGCAAATGCTCTTTTGGACAAAAACATTTTGAGTGATTTTTTTTTAAATGTTGGTTGAACAGAAATGATAAAACCAAGGAGGAAAGCAAAAAAGTATGCTTTGAGTTCTGAAATGCTCATTATACATGAGGAAGAAGGTCACATCTCTGTTTAGTTCTTAAATGTCAAAGAATAAGATAACTCATAATTCTCTCCACCAGCAAGCAGTGTTTAGACAGCCTTTCCATGTAACTCTGAGCTTGCTGTAGGTCTGGTCCTTTGGACACTGATAACAGATTTATAGAACTGATCTAATAGAGTAATTGGGTCCCCATGACAGTCTTTCATTTAATTTTGTAGCTCTAACAGATATTAATGGATTGCTACAATATGGGAAACACATCTGTTAGGAATTTATGGCTCAGAGTGAGCATACATATACACAATAGAGTGCTAATATGAACAATATTAATTAACTCAGTTATACAGAGATAACAGGAAATCAGGAAATAGATACAACCAGTGTATTAAAAGACCAAAGGAGAATATTTTGATAAGTGCAAAAATAAGTATTCCTTGATAAAGAACAATGCTATGTGCCAAAGGACTTTTAAAATATCAGCCACGAGCTATAAGCTACACTTTGATTAATTTGATATCAAAATTACAAGGAAGAAAATTGAAGGGCCAACAAGGATGTGTAACAATGTCGATTGATGAACAAACAGTAAAGTGATGAGACACCATTTAGAAATCATCAGACTTTTTGTAAAGGACCCAATAACCAAACTTGAGATAGAAACTATGCTACCTATGGTTACAGCTACTCAGTTCATTCATAGGGGTGTGAAATAGCTTACACCATTGATAAATAAGCATGGTATGTTCCAATAAAATATCATGTACAAAAACATTCAGCCAACAGGCCATTCCTGGCAGTTTCATTTCATTTTATATTTTTTCATTGATTCTTTTTTTAATTTTACTTTTTTTATCTAAGTTTTTTTTAATTCATTTTAAATACCAATCACAGATCCCCCTCTCATCCCTCCTCCTGCTCCCCTCAACTTTCCCCCTTCCCTGGCCCACCCCCCATCCTCTCCTCTGAAAGGGTAAGGCCTCCCATGGGGAGTCAGCAAAGCCTGGGACATTCAGTTGAGGCAGGACTAAATATCTTTCTCCTGCATCAAGGCTGGAAAGGCATCCTACCACAGGTAATGGGCTCCCAAAAGCCAGCTCATGGACTTAATAGACATCTGCAGAACATTCTACCCAAACACAAAAGAATGTACCTTCTTCATTTCATTTCTAACCATTGGAAAGATGGTCTAAACTTTTTCAGAAATGTGAGGTTAATGATCTTACATGCAACTGGTAGGAGTTGACTTATTAGATAGGCACATAAACCTGTTTGTATTAAGAATTATGTCATGTTATTGTCATACAAGCCAATCTTAGGTAGACTTCTGTACATAAACCTGTAGGTGTATCTCAAATGATGAATGAAACATTTGTCTGAAATTACATTACAGCTTTGCAAATGGTGAGAACAGGAGACAACCAATCATATGGGGAGTGGATGAACACAATGTTGTGGCAACTGAGAACCAAGTAGAAGTTCTACAGAATGGATGGCTGAGGAAAGAGACTACAGGAAGTAAAGCCCTAGTCAAGTGAATCAAAATCTAGGTATATAGTACCAAGAGTCTTGAAAGGCACATGAAAATAAAAGAATATGTGTACCACACTTGAAGCTTGCAAAAATCCAACGTGCTGTGTTCACATCATAATGAGCATAAAACCAAAATAAACACACTTGAGACATGGAAGAAGGAGGTCTTATTACTTGTGGTGGGTACTGTGGTTGTTTCTAAACAAAACAGTGTCTTCCTTGAACCAAGAAATGGGGATTTTGTTGATGGAGCCAGTGCATCTTCCTAGAGGAACCACTTTAGGGTAGGCACATTCTTGAGTACATTCAGTTTTAAGTCACCAGTGAAGAGAAGATAGTCCATGCTTGTGGGCATGTTGAGCTCAAAGTCCTGGGACATGTGATTGGAAGGTTAAGATGGTAGACTGGGATGCTTCTGGGTGTGTACAACTTGCATCACAGCTTTAGGTGAAAATGAAGGTGTATTAGTATTGAAAGTTGTATTAGTACAGCTATTTGCCCCTGAAGGTGCCTTACATTACATGGTGGCTATAGCAGGATCTGTAGAGAAGAGGACAAGGAGAGAAGATGAAATGCTACAAAGCATGAAGGTGTTTGAAGGACCTAAAGCAAGAGCTGCAGTTGCTGGCAACCAAAAGCTGAGCTTTAACCTGACCAGTGTCTTTGCTGTGTAGAAGCTCCTTCCTCACTAAAGGACAGGGCCTGTATTTATTTTCTAGAATTCTCCTGGAGATGTGCAAAGAATCTTCCCAGGCTCTTCTCTGGTTCTGTTTTTTTTTTTTTTTTTTAACCAAATGAATTTGATTGGGCGTCCTGGGATCTGGTGCCTTTGCTTCAGTTGTTACTGTTGGTTTACCTGTGCCAACTTTATGTTTGGCCTTTCTGTTTCCTGCTTTTACCCATAATGCCGTATTTAGTCCCTCCTTCCTCTGTCCCACAGCTACTAGTCACCCTCAGTTATGTGATAGATCGAATTGAACTTAGGAGAGAGGTTAGGTAGTATTTGAACCACAAAACCAAACTGTCCCTGTATTAATGCAGCTTGAATAGATGTCCGTTTCTTAAGAATGGTAATCTATGAGGTCATTTATTGAAAAGACAGAAATGAATGAAGAAAATAAAGTCAAAGATCCTTAGAAAATTTACCTTAAATATTGAAACCTCAATACAGGTAAATTTATCTGGTGAACAGTTGGGAGTTTGTTTTGGAATAAAATTGAATGCTTTAGAATATGATTAGCATCTGGGGTATCCATAAAAGTTACAGCTAGTATTTCAAAGCACGTATGTGAAGAGATAATGGCATACTAAATTGAAAATGAATATGTCCTAAGCTGGGGGGTAAGTATTTAGATACAACAGGAAAGTAGTTCAGAAATGACTTGATTACTACTCTGCTTTGAAGCAGAAAAGACTTAGGGATTTTGTTCAGTTACCTGCTTAGATAATTGTATATGTTGCAGCAGAAGAATGGTACTGGGTGGTACTGATTTACAGAGAGGTACAATGTATGTATAATTTCTTTAATGTAGGGTATGTAGTTTTCTTGCATTATCTGTTTTATTTTGTTTTCATTAGATCTATTATATATCCACTAGATTTCATTATGCTGTTTTCGTAGCTAGAATGTATTTAGTGTGGTTTGATCAGACTCAACCAAACCTTGTTTGATCTCCTTTTCACTCTTCTTCATCTCCTCCTTCTTCCAAATTAGTCCTTTCTTGGAAGTTTTAGTGACTCAATGAGTTTCTTTAGGGTTGTTTCCCATAGCCTGAGTGAGGGATTATTTAGAAAATGGGTACATAAGGCTACACACTACTCAGTAAGATCTCTTTCCTGCCCTTAGCAACTACTAACTGTCTTTAGGGTCTCTAAAGTCTTTATTCCCCCCCCAGAAAGCTTTATCTGTCTATAAATCCTTAGGGGTGGGTAGAGTTCTTCTTTATCCATGACAAGGTGTCCCCATCTTGTGCAGGCATTTTATAGATCAGTGAATATGCTGTAAGCTCAATAGTGTCATGGCTATGCCATACCCAGCCCAAAGACAGTATTCTGGAATATTATCCCATCCTTTGGGTTCTTTTTACTTTTAATTTTTAATGAAAAGGCTCAGCAAAAATTTAATCAATTAATGGTTTGACTTATTCATAAGAATCTGGTATTAAACATTTCTGTTGAATTTCCCTATTGAAGTGAGGAAGATATTTCTGTCAGTTGCATCCTGTGCTTAACGCACTTTGTAGGAACCTACAAATCCTTTTTATTTAAAGAATATTTCTTAAGTTTGCTCTTCTGAATGACTCACCGACTGCAAATCACATTTCCACTTCCTATTATAATATAAAATGCCTCCTTTTGGTAAGAAAATTATGAAAAGACAATACCTCATTTTCTTAATCTTACAATGATAGTTTCATCATAGCTTTTTTTTTTTTTTAAATCTTCACTCACTAGAGCTATTAGCCATTGTCTCACTATTCCAGCTCCAAGTCGATGCTGGACCTGCTGCCCACATCGGTCAGCATCACCAGGTTTCTGGACCAGCTGCCCACATCGGCCAGCATCACCAGGTTCCTGGACCAGCTGCCCACATCGGCCAGCATCACCAGGTTCCTGGACCAGCTGCCCACATCGGCCAGCATCACCAGGTTTCCGGACCAGCTGGTGCAACCTGGCATCGCCCGAGCTCGCAGAGTCGTCAGGCCATACAAACATCCCTGACTTATCTTACCCTGACCTGTGTTATGTCCTTCAGTGTGGTGATGATCGCACCGGTGTTGCCCAGCAAAAGTTTTCTTTTGTCCTGAGAGTCTGTTTTCAATGTCAGAGCTTGGAATTCATCACTGCTTGATTTTCTCACAAGTTTTTGATTGTCTCAACATCAGTTGATTTTGATGAGTGTGACTATAACTTTGATTTCTCCAGATAGAGGAATTGGATAAAGATTATTCTAATTTTTGTCTTTCTGTTGAAAAAAAAAAAACAAAAAAACCCCCCAAATCCCTCACATTAGGTTGCCTCTAGCAGTTATCTTAGTAATGCTATGCAGACCTGGTGGGGGAAAGATGCAAAAGCATGGTTTTGTGAAGTGGATCGCTCTGGCCCTGAAATTGGTGTACTTTCAAAAGTACTAAAAATTATTTTGCAGTTTTGGTGAGAAGGACACGTCCTTCCTACTTGAGTCTCTGGAAGAATATGCCTTAGAAAAGTAAACATGCATCTTGAGTAAGTTATACAAACCAGCTTGACGGCAGTAAATCAGGCAAGCATAGCGACTATTGGATTTATGGTGTTTTAGGAGGATTTTGTGAAAAAGAGGATTTTCCTCATTCCAATCTTTGAAAAACATAATCCTCTAGATTTAGAGAGATTGACCACTATTTCAAGGGGGTTCTGACCTATTAAAGGTCTCTCAGGCAGTCAGCATGCTTAGACCCGGGTGGATATGGGAGGCTGTAAGATGTTTATTTTCTCTTGGGTTTCAATTCACTGTCTAAAAGCCAGGCTTAAATGAAGCTGAGAGCATAGGAGATTGGAGATGACCTTATTTTACTTAAAAATAAAAAACAAACAAAAAACAAATTAAGGACAAGAACTCTAAGCTTTTATATTTTTTTGTTTAAGGCAAGAACCTAGTGTAGTACTAGATGAATACCCATAAGGCATTTAAATGTTTGATGATTGACTAAAAATACCAGTTCACTGTGTTATTGCTAGGGATTGGAGCAAATGGGATTTCCTCACTTTGGGTAGCTGTTTTTGATGAGCAGTCCTATGATTCTGACTATTCAAGGCCACACACACAATCCACAATAATTCAGACATGCAGGAAAATGTCCTTGGTTTTGTCTACAGACAGCCTGATTTTCAAGGTTAGTGTGGTAGGCTGATCTTTGGCATCCTTTTGGATGTTCTTGAGTCTGTCATGGCTGATAAAGCTGGTCCTACCCATGTCGGAGTCTGAAAGTGTTAGTTTCAGGGGAGAAGCATAGCAAGGCCCTTTCACAGTGAGGCGGAATTGAAGACAGTACAGTGTTCCCAGATCTCCACCTGACTGTGGAGCATGCCCCTTTCCAGTTGGTTCTCTGATCTGCAGCCATTACAGGAGAAGCCTGGGCCTGATGCAGCCACCACTATGTTCTCTTTCAGGCCAGCTTGTACTGGCTATAGATTTGAATGTTTGACATGGCCTGCAGGCTACCGGCCCTCCCTTCTCTCATCCATCCCCAGCTGCCATGACGGTCCCTTTGCTGGGTTTCTCTTTTCCAACTCAGAGTCCACAACACAGAATACCAGGGACAGTGATTCCTAATTCCCAGCTGTGTGACCAGATTCACATGCCTGCCGAGGACTGGGAAGTGGTAACTCTGCTCCCCCTTCATGTTCTTGGGAACAGTGGTTGCTCACCTTATTTTACACTGCTTAGGGACAGGATTACAGTGACCACCTATCTTGGTTTACCCAGGACTTAGGTATTTCACTGGATATTGGGCTTTACTATTAAAACTTAGGCACAGCACAGTAGGGTGACTGTAGTTTACAAAGATCTATAAGAAAGAATCACAAGGTACCAGACACAAAGAAAATATGAAAGAGAAATGTTAATCACCCTGATTTCACTAGTATATGCTATGTACATAGTAAACTACTGTATTAAGCTTATTTGTGTGTGCATTTTGTGTGTGTAAATATCAGGCAAGCTGAGATGGGCTGGTAACCCTCTTTGTCAATTCTTATCTATTAACTCAATATAAACAGGAATATTTTTCTCTATACATGGAACTTTATAATCCAGTTTTTGGACCTTGCCAGTGATAATTGTTAAGGAATCTCAAGGAATATACTTTGTAAAAAGATTTGCTTCAAAATGCTGTTCTACAGATGTTTCAAGGTAGAAGACTGTCGTTTTTGTAGAATCCTCTGTGCTCATCTCAGAAGGAAATCTTTAGATAACTCCAGTGAAAAGTTATTTATTTAGAAAAATAAAAGTGTGTGGAAATGATAGTCAACCTTACTCTTTTTAAGGTCAGAGCAAGCTTGCCCCATCCATATGACACGGTAAGGCTCAATGTAAATTGCTACGACCACACAGTTGTAGGTCTGTTCATCCTAGGATTTGACTCACTGAGATGGATTCCAGTAGAAATAGCTGTGTACATTTACATATGCATATGAATAAATGTCTTTATTAAAAGTCAACATTTGGAAAACTACATCCCTTAAAATACTGCCAGATGGCAAATAGTAGGTTTTTCAGAATAATCTACATCTGATTGATACTATTCTATATGTAATAACTTCCCTTTTCATTCTTAGCACTTTACATTTTGAGTCACTATGTACAGGGGACTTATTTTTGTTTATTGTTCAGTTTTCATACTTAGTGTACTTCCAGTCCACAAGCACTATACAAAAAAATAGTTTTGAACGACTGACTAAACTATGAGGTCACAATTTCTTTCTCACTTGTAAATACACACCTCATTTTCCCCTCTGTAATATTCATATAAAGGACCAGACACTGGTGATGCACGCCTTAATCCATCCCAGCACTTGGGAGGAAGAGACAGGTGGATCTCTGTGAGTTCAAGGCCAGCCTGGTCTAAAGAGCAAGTTCCAGGATAGGCTCCCAAAACTACAGAGAAACCCTGTCTTGAAACC
>CABHPH010161296.1:25963-51574 GCA_902168325.1 Peromyscus nudipes
AAGCAAGTGGAAACTGACGGTCATCTTCATTTTGTAACAATTCTATGTGACATCTTAAAATGTCATTTCTATTTTAGTAGTATTTTTAGCTTCAGTGTGTGAATAGTTTCTATCCATCAGTGAAGGCTCAAATATTAATGAAACCAGTTATCTATTGAGGGTAAATATTAATTTAAGATAAATAGAGTAACTCCTACCTGCTGAACTTGTGGATATTATCTTACATTGCAGATGGTAAGGAAGGCAACATACAGAAAGGTTTGATCTTGAAATAGGAAGGGTTTCCTGGATTATCCAGATAAACCCTATCAGAAATATCCATAAATTTGAAAGGAGGTAGAATAATTTGCATCAGAGTGATATTAGAGAGAGCTCACTTGCACTCCTGGCTTTGATGATGGAAAGTGGGGAGAGGCTGGAGGGAGTAAGAACAAATTTCCATGGCTCCTCCTAAACGGTCTGGTTTTGTAGATCTCAGTGCTTCGGGACCCTTTAGTGGACCTCTGACCTCTGGATCAGTCATTCAATAAGTCTGTGTGGTGAACACAACACTTGCAGTGATTCATTGGAAGTGGTGGGGTAGTAGTCCATGCCTGTTCCTTGGCATCTATCTGTATCTGTTATGTTCAAATGTCTATTTTTATTTCTGCAAAAATTGCTATCAAAATCATGCATGATTTTACTTGTTTCATACCATTTAAAGTTTTCCCATACTAAATCTTCCTCTATAACAGATTAAGACAGTTGTATGCTACAGTTCACTTATTTAACATATACAATCCCATGGCCTTTAGTCCACTCACAGAATTATGAAATTATCACCTTGATTGATTTTATAGCATTTTTACTGGAAAAAGAAACTGTAACCTCCTTCAAATCACTCCCAGTTCACCTTCCTAACCCATGGCCACAGGCAGTGTTTAACTGCTTTCCGACTCTCTGTGATTGGCTGATGATGCAGTACCGGAGCCTGGATAGTATTTGGTTCCATGGAGAAAGGAGGGATTCTATGAGCAAGGTATATGGAGACCATGACTGGAAAAAGTAGAGACAACTAGCCAAACTAGTGGAAATGCATGAACTGTGGACCAATAGCTGAGGAGCCCCCATGGTACCTGACTAGGCCCTCTGGATAAGCAAGACAGTTGTTTAGCTTGAATTCTAAAGGGGGCCCCCGGCAGTGAGATCGGGACCTGTCCCTAGTTCATGAGCCGGCTTTTTGGAGTCTAGTACCTATGGTGAGACACTTTGCTCAGCCTTGGTACATGGAGGAGGGGCTTGGACCTGCCTCAATTGAATGTACCAGGCTCTGCTGACTCCCCACACGGAACTGGTTCTAAGTAATCTAGAATGCCCCGACAGCAAGTGGTATGCTCGATGTCATTTTTAATGGCTAGTTAGTATAAATATTTACTGTTGACATTTGGCAGCCTACTTTTCTTAGAAATAATTCTTATTTTACAGATCTTACTGACATTTTACTCTTTGATCTGATTGAAAAGTGAAATTTAGATATTTAAGGATGTTTTAATTTGTGGCCTTGGCTTTACATTGAAGAAACAATCATTAGATAATACACCAATCTATACAATATATGATGAAATTATGATGTAGTTTTAGTTTATTTCTCTCTAAGCTATTTTGAGGCTTGGGGTTTTCTATTTGGTGGATTTTGTCTGTTTTATTCCTGGATAGTTGGCAACTTGCTCATGATACTTCTTTGTATACTAAATATGTTACCATTTTTCAAGTAAGTGTTTGTTTGCTTTTCAATTCGACATTTTTTTTGGAACATGAACCTTTCAAGTCTTATGAAGCCAAGTGTGTAAAACCTGATTTTCAGTATTGCTTCTTGAATTTTACCATAAGCATAATTCTTTCTTGGTTATGTAAAGAGAACATTTTTCTCTAATGTAAATATTCACAAGTCTTTACAACTAGTGTTTTAATTCTTAATTCTTATAACTTGTTAGCTGCATCTATTTGTTGTTAATGTGCTGTACTTGAGTATCTGCTGAATTTTTCCAACATGATTAAATTATTTTCCACTCATTAATTTATGTGCCATTTTATGCTACAATGTCATAGTGACATATTTTATATAGAGGATTGGGTTATAGACTCTTTATTTTTGTTGTCATATCTGTTTTATTGAGCTAGTGGTATAACTGTACTCAGAAATGATAATGTAAAGTGTTTATAGGACCTTAAAATATGTTAAATACTCATCAGCTTAAAAATTAGACATCAAAGCTCAGTGTCTATGAAATCATGCTTATGATTTCATAAAGATGTTTGGTACTGTGCCATAATGCTGCTTTCTAATACATCATGACATCTGGTCTGTGCTTGATAATATTATGTCAGATATAACTGTATCTCCATCAGCTTTTCAGATGTTTGTTTTTTTTGTACTTTAAAGGCACCATCTCTGTTACATACATGTTTATAACATATAAGTTTTCATAGATTATACTTTTAACAATATAGAATCTTCCTTTGGACATATATCGTTGTTTTGATTTTTTCCCTGCTGTATCTATAACTATGCTTTATATTATTTTATCTCATATATCTTTGACTTTTTGTTTCGATTTTCTGTGTATTTTGTTTTAAGTTGCTTGTGAAGGGTACAGTTTATTTTTTATTGGATCATTAAATTTGTCTTTGAGAAAGGAATCTAATTCGTGTATGTGTGTAGCATCCAAAACAATACATTTGCCTTTAAAAAAATCTTTTTGAATTATTTGATACCTCATTTGGAAGTAGGGAAAGTCTTCGAGATTTTATTTATTTTTGTTTTATGTGAATGACTGTTTGGCTTAATGTATCCCAGTGTTCATGGAGGCCAGAAAAGCACATCAGCTCCTCAGGGACAAGAGTTATAGATAGTTGTGAACTATCACGTAGGTGCTGAGAATTGAATCTGGGCTCCTCTAGAAGAACAAACAGTATTCTTAATCACGGACCCATCTTTCCATCCCCATAGGGAAGGTATTTTGTTCAATAGGGTATATTTTTGCTAATGACTAGTGAAGTACAAGTCAGTATAGTACCATAATACATACTGAATATATAAGTCTCCCATTCTGTGCAAAAATCTTTTCGGTGAGTTTATCAATTAAAAGACTTTGATGTTTGTTTTTATTGTGTTTGTGTTTTGTTTTTGAGACATGTCTGATGTAGTTAAGATCTGTGTGCTTAAAGTTGGTTTATCTTGAGCTCCTGATCTTCCATTGTCTACTGTTCAAATGCTGGGGTTGTAAGTGTGTTCCAGGATGCCCTATGAAAGACGGCATCTTTTTTTTTTTTTTTTGAGATAGGGTTTCCCTGTGTAGCTTTGCGCCTTTCCTGGAACTCACTCTGTAGCCCAGGCTGGCCTTGAACTCACAGAGATCCACCTGTCTCTGCCTCCCGAGCACGGGGATTAAAGGCGTGCGCCGCCACCACTGCCTGGCTGAAAGACGTCATCTTTAATGAACCTGACACTGGGGTGTCATTCTAGTTCTTTTCCCTCTTCTGATGTCACAAGTATCTGTTTCATGTATCTTTCCTGGATGACCTTCTCTTGCCCCTCTACCATTTCTTTCTGATCTTTACTAGTTGGCACACATAAGGTGACAGGTAGCAGAACCCTTTCATCTCAAGATGCAGTTGACCACCACGGTCAGTGTCCAGTGTCCCTGACATTCATTTACTGAAGGTGTGGTACAAGTTTTCATAAAGGAGCCATCTTGAAAATCCTTGAATTGTCTGACAAAGGACTATATCTTGGTTCACAGACAGCACCAAACCCACCTGGGAGGTGATGGGTAGTAACTAGGGACTTGCTGCTTGTGATTGTCCTTACAGCTTCTAAGATATAGTTTATGCAGTTTCTGCCAAAGTGTGCTTACATTCCACTCCCGCAGCCAAGTCATTAAGCACATTTAAGAAACTTGTTCAGAATCCCTGATGACAGTATTTTACTGGGCATTTTTCTAGCCATGATTTGGTTTAGACTGAGTCTTGGCTTTCTTAGTTAATTTGTATTCCTGAATGTCTGGTAGGGCTGAATCTCTGAATTTCCCTTTCCTCCCTGTCCAGCTGCTTTACACGCGGCTGTCAGGTTAATGTTCTTGAAGTTTGTGATTTATTTTCCTTCAGGGCACAATCTCCAGTGTCACCCAGAAGTCTGCCTCCATTTGCTTTTAACATTCTCACATGATGCTTGCCTGCCATAACTAGCCTGGCTAACTTGGTGTGTGGAAATATCCCACAGTTTCCATCCCCCCATCTTCTCTTTTCCTCTCTCCCGAAAGGCTTCCTCTTCTCTCCTTATTCTTTGTTGATTTGGAAAATCCTCTCTCTACTCTTGAAAGATTTTTCTCTTAGACCTTCCTCTGTGTAAGCATCGCTGGCCCTGCCCTGAATGTGGCACTTCACTGCTTGTGATCCAGCAGCCTCTTTGCTTTTGTGTGATGATTTTATTTCTTCAGGTATCCTTACCTGTTTCCTAATTTATCCTTGCTCAACCTGTCCATTAAACACCTCAGATCTACAAACAAGTTATTATTTAGTTGAAAAAGAATACTTTGCAATGTTCACTCAGCTTTGTCTGGTGGTCCATGTGATTTTGTAGTTTTTAGCATGTGTACTTTCCTGTGATGCCATGTGTTTGGGAGGTGAGATGAATCTTGAGAGTTTACTTCCCCAAGGCATGACTTGATTTTTGACAGACATGTATCAAAATGCTAAAATGTTTGTCTATCTTCTCCCTTACATCATACTTCTGGTTACCTTTCTGGTTCTTAGACCGACCTTGTTGGGATGATCAATCTTCACAGCTATTTCATTTCTTCTGTCCTCTGTAGACCTGGCAGCGTCACTACAACTTAAGAAGTTCTGTGCATCTTTTTTTTTTTTTTTTGAATTGTAATCTAGGAAAGCTCATGAGTTCTCTAGGCTCTCAGCCAAAACGTGGAAGAAACGAATGGGCTAGGCAGTAAACTTGAAGCTTGGCTTTAATGTGAAAAGTTAATTTGCATAAGTAATAGGAATTGAAACAATCTTTTCCTTTCTGTGTGTAAGTGAAAATATCGTCGAAAAGATTGCATGGATCTTATGTGGTTTCTCTTGGAAGGTGACCCCATACTTGGAGATCACCGACTTCTGTCCCTGTAGCCATGGTAGATTGAATCTCCATGCCTCCTAGCTCTTGGATGGCTGCAGGCCTGCTCCTCTGCACTCCTCCCTCCAGCTCTCATATTTTCCATGGTTGGACACGTAAGACTGCTTCTTTAGTATTCAGGTTGCTCTCATTCTTTAGATGTAGTCAAAGGCTCTTTTCATGGTATTCTAGAAATTCTCAGTTCCAGTTCTCTGATTAAAAAACAAAACAAAACTAAACAAAACAGTGAATGCTGTGATGTATAATTTCTGCTGATTTTCCTTTAGCACCATCACAACATTTCTTCAGGTTTTAAGTCTTCCTTTTATCCTAAGATTTAGATAGTTGGTTATATTTGTTTTATCAGTGCTGAAACTCTTACCTGGAAATGGTGAGTACATAATACTAAATGCTAATATTAATAATTATGTTCCTTGTCTTGTCACTGATGGGGGTCGCCTGGATTCCATGTGCCTTACTTTATGAATTGTTTCTGATTAAATACTTCTCTTCGATGAATGCATTTTCTTGTGAGGGTTTAGGGAGATAAGCAAAATTTGTTGTGAGAGCTAGGTTTCATTCATGGTTCCTGCTTTCTGTTGCAGTTAGCGCTGTATGGAATTTTCAAGATAAGGTAGAAGCAAGGAGGCTGGGAAATCTTTCTTTTTTTTTTTAACTCCTTTGTCTACAAATTGTTTTTTGAAAACATAAAAACTACAATATGTCTATGTATTTTACCAAATGTATCAAGTATAATTACTTTTCATACCGACTTACAAATAGACCAAGTGCATTCCTTCCAGAAACTTCTTTAAGAACTGTTGAGAAATTGCAATTTTTCTTTATTAATATTCCATTAATAGGTCAAGAAAAAGGCAATGAAGCCCTATTTAGTCTTATGTCTGAAGTCATTCTCTGCTGTAGTAGTTGCTCTTGCTGTGCGTATTCAAATGTAAACTCTGATAGAATTAGATCTCAAAGTATCTGCCTCAGTGGTCCTCTATTGGCTCTGGTGTTTCTCAGTGTGGGAGTTAACTCCTATTCAAATAGCCTGTGATGTATGTGGTATCCTTCCCTGGGCTTCTGAGAGGGAGGGTTTTAAGTTTTGGAGGCAGTGATCAAGAATGTGTTTTACGTTTAGTAAGATTGTAGAGACCGAAGCACCTCAGATTTTATTCTGTCCTAAGTGGGGAGTCACCCTCATTTCTTTTCCTCTGTAATGAAAGATAACCAAAGAATGTCATCTAGATTTGTTTTGAAATGGTGGTAGAACAATATGGTCAAAGAGCTTTGGTGGATGAAAAGTTTTCAAGATGACATTGTTTCATATCAAATGGAGTATGACATTAAGAACTAACACTGAACCAGGAATATTTCTATGTCAGTCATAGTGGCAGGGCAGTAGTAGGCCATGACAGTGGCTCTGACGTGCCTGAGAGCAGGATTGGGAGGACTTTGACTCTTTGATCCTCTTCCTTTTTCTGACCTTAGATTGGGAGCCCAGCATAGCCCAAAGTACCTTGGATTGAAGTTAGGCTTGGGTTTTCATCTTGAGGTGACTAATTAATTAGGTTAGACATGGAAACTTTTGTTGCTCTTTTCTGTCCTCTTGTGTAAAATGGAAATGCTTAAGGCTTTGTAAGAATTAAATAATGATGTAAAGTGCCTTACATCATTTCTGTCTTAGATGAAAGACTTTAATCTTCATGAAGGGGTGAAAAATAGAGACCAGTAGATTGCGATGTCCTTCAGTATAATGGGAGGGTTTCACTGATCTGAACGGACCTTTTAGTTTATCTTTTTATTGTCACACACATGAGCAGACAATCTTCATTTTACTAGTAATAGGAATGTTGGCGGGTTGTTAAGGATAGGAGAGAACCTACTGCAATCCCAGTTCAGATAGATTTGCTCTAGGGTCTCTCCTCTAATTGCCCAATTTTAGGTTTTTGGCGTCTGTTCACATAGAGGGCCATCTCCAAGTCCTAATATTCTTCAGGAGATTTCATTATTCCTATCATCTTGATGTGAAGAATATAGCGGAAGCTTGATGTCCATATTTCTAGGTGAGAAAAAGCTTCCTCAACACTTGGGTCAATAGCCTAGCAATCTTGGCCGCTTCATGCAGAGGGCCGTTGCTCTTCGATGTCCTGGCTTTATGCTCAGCACTGGTCCTAGGCCTCTAACTATATTTGAGCCAGTTCTGTTCTCTATGGACTTAAAAGCATGTGCTTTCCAGTACTCAGAGTGCATTCACTGGCTTCAACACACTGGAGAGTCTTAGGAAAGAAGCTGCATCTTTCCATTGAGTTTCTGGTTTGTAGTGTGAGATTTTTTTCTGTTTCCACTAAGCTTAGTTACTGATCTTCATGTAGTATAATGCTTAAATTAATGTTACTAGGTGATTATGGTAGGAATGAAGTTCAGTCTATCACTCTTTCAGAACTAAAATATGCTTTAAAACTTGTTTACTATCTTATCTGTTACATGTCATAACTTCTCTGCTAAAATATTTCCTCCAAAGCTTTGCTCTTATTTAGTTATAAAAATCATGGATTTGATTATTTCAATTACAGAATTTAAATTCAAGCATGGTAGGTCCTGGGTTCTTTAGAGGTGGTTAGATCTGATGTCCTATGAGTGAGAAAGGCTCATGCAATAAAAGTTTCCCTGTCAAAATATTTTATCATTAAGTGTTCTGACAAGAAACATGGTTCTCTCAAGTTGGCTGGTTAAGGAAAATCTGCTGCAGGTACCAGAAGAGTGCTGTGATGAAGAGAAGCCACAAGTCATGGCAAGATAGTTTGGGGCCAGCAGCACCGGGAGCAGCCTGGCCTCTAGTCTTCCTTCTGGAGAGAACTATAAGCAACTTCAGTTGTAGAGAGGACAAGGTGAAAGCAGCTGTGTCATGGGAGGAAGGGTAGGCAGAGTACCCAGTGCTGGGGAAGGAAATAGGGTGGAAATGCCCTTCTGTAACACATAGGCTGATCTCACTCCTTTACCCCACTGTCTTCTACTGTTTCCAATTATTAGTTAAATGGAAGAGAAGTTAACCACGTGAGCAGCCTACTTGCAGTTAGGGCAGGTGGCTGCTTTCTCTTCCTCTCCTTGGATGGAAACCATTGCTCCCAAAGCTGCTGTTGGAGAGGCTGGTGAAATTCCCTTGTAGGAGAAGCACTGGCAACTTGATATGTTCAAAGTTCTGGGGAAGATGGGGTTTTACTTCCTGCTAGCCTTGGATCGCTTAGAAATTTGACAGCTGTTTCTGTCCAGGGTCAGAATTGCAGGTAGCTGAGGACTGGGGCTGATGAGATTCATGGAAGCAGCAACCTCTTGCCTTTAACCACACCCATTGAAGTTTTGCATATGCACCCAATATGTTTATATCCAAATGCAAGCCTTTATTGCTGTGTCATTGACTGTATGTATCACACAAAGAATAGAGCATTATTTCCAAAATTTGAAAATTGAGATTACATTTTAAGGATAGATTCTCTGTGTTATATTTATTGTAAATTTTTTGATCTTTGCATTTAAACGTTTTAGATTCATTCAAGTCAAGAAGAAAAAATTATGATTTTGATCATAATTTATTTGATTATATAGGTCAATTTGGGTACCGTTGATGTATCTGTAAATTTACTAATACAACCCATAAGCTACTATTTATCAGCATTTTTATGCAGTTATGTTTTCAGTAATTTTTAGTTTTTAACATTGCCTCGACATTGTGACATTTTATTTCCAAGTGTTCTATACTTTTTTTTTGTTAGTACATATTAATGATATAAAGCCACAGCAGCTGTGATCATTTGCACAAGACCTGAACAAGAGTAAGCCACTCAAAATATCAGCACTGGTAAGGGAAGGGGCCCTTGAGAACCCACCCTTGATGGAAGCTCTGTTGGCAGTTGATGGTTGTGGACTGAGAGACAGCCAGTCTTCTTTGTGGATGTGGCTCATGGTAGGTTGTCCATACCATAGTATTGACCCATGTGTATACGGACACCACTAATTGGACTCAGGATTGTTTATTACAGCAACAACAACAACAAAAAGGACATAAAGTTGGGTTGAAGAGGGACACTAGTGGAGTTGGATGGAGGTAGATGGTTAGAGTTAAAGTACTTTATGTAAATATATGAAACTCTTAAAGAATAAAAATTTTAAAATTTCAAATAGAGTGCAAAATTTAAAAAAAAAAACTAGTTGGAGGAAGACAGGAGCACAGAGAACCACTGGGGAAAATATGTGAAGATATTTGGTAATATGACAAGCCAGGCAAATTTGCAAATATTAATTTGAAATATTTAAATTTACATTCAAGTAAAATAGTTTGACTGTTCAATATCCAAAATAGAAGCTTTCAAAATAAAGTCCTTTAATACGCTTTTTAATGTACAACTTCTTTTAAAAAGTATTAAAAAAACGTGAAACCAAAACTGGAGACTGAAGTTAACTAGTGAATAAGAATCATAACAATGGAAACAATGTAGATAAGCTCCCTTTTCTTACTTTTTTTTATTTTCTAGACATTGGGAAAGTACTATTACATTCTGTCGGAACCTTCAGGTGGATGTAACTGATATCTATTAAGCCCATATTCTGCTAGATGTTCTGAATCGGGATTTACAAATTTACTTCCTTGGTTTGCCTTTTTGGTCATTTTGGGATTCATTTGTATTGATATATCTGGATATACTGACATGAAAGTTATTTTAAAACTTTGTAAACATAGCAAAGGCAACAAGATAAGACCTGAAAACCTTTAGTTTTATTCTTTATTTTTTGCTTAGCATGAACACATATACACATTTAAAGATTTATTTAGTAGTTTATTTTTTATTTGTATAGGTGTTTTGCCCGAATGTGTGTATGTACATCATGTGTATGCCTGGTGCTTAAGGATGTCACAAGAAGGCATTAGATTCCCTGGAACTGAAGGTAGATGGGTTAGAAGCTACCATGTGTGTGTTGGGAACTGTACTACAAGAGCATTAAACGCCTTTTAACACTGACCCATCTCTCCAGACCCAACAAAGAAAATCTTATAGGAGACTTCAGATATTTTCATCCAACACAATCTCCAAAATTATTCATAAAACATTCCAAGATGCAATTTCCCACTGAGGGTATTAACTAGGATACGCTGTGTGCTCTTGAAAGCAAATCCAAAGTATTATTTAAAGGATTTTTTTAGTACCATGCATTGTTACAGCAAGCCTATTATGATCCCAACTGACTAATGTACAGAAGTAAACAACCATCTTGATGTATGTTGGTTAAAAAACATGATGACAACTTTATGACTTAGCAGTCTTCTTTTATAATTGTATAATTTTATAATTGTACCAGCATTCAAGTCCAAAGGAACGTGATTAAGAGGCAGAGAAAAGCAGGGCTCTACTAAAGTGATCCATACAAGAAGGAAAGGATAATTCAAACTTACAAAAAAAAAAAATCTGGTGAGCGGAAGACTGCCACAGGTCTGCCTGGATCCTCACAGCCTGGAGCTGGCTGAAGACACCCACAGGTTCACCCAGCTCCTTGCTCCGTTGGGTAGGTAGGAGCCAGTATGATGAGCAGATAAATGGCGGAGAAATGTGAGAGAGAAGTGGAATGGTTCATGTGCTATGGAAAGAGGCAGAAATGAAGAAGCAAAGTTGGTGAGGAACAGGCTGATGTGGGTGGCCTGCTTACCACCCAGGGCCTTGGTGACATTCAGGCCTGGGCTGCTGCCAAGGGCCATGTCTGGGCACATTGTCCTACCCCAACTGGGGTCTGTGTTGACATCTGTGGCCCATGCTGCCACCAAAGGCCACACAGAGGGCTGGGGTCTGAGCCACACCTGTGGTCATATTGGTGTCTGAGGATCACGCCACTCCTGGGGCCATGCTGAATGGAGTAGCCTGCACTGCCACCTGGGGCCATAGTGACATCTGGGCCCGAGCTGTTGCTGAGGGCCATGTCTGGGTCGAAGGCTCTATACCAGTGAGGGTTTGAGTTAATCTCCATGGCTCCTGTTACCACTGAGGATCATGTGAATACCTAGGGTCTGATCAGCCACCGGAGACCATGCTGTTGTCTGAGGACCATGCTGCCTCCAGGGCTCTACTGATCTGGGTGACCTGTGATGATACCAGGACCATGGTGATGTCTGGGCTTTAGCTGTTGCTGAGGGCCATGTCTGGGTTGATGGT
This sequence comes from Peromyscus nudipes, assembly GCA_902168325.1. NCBI lineage: Eukaryota > Metazoa > Chordata > Mammalia > Rodentia > Cricetidae > Peromyscus > Peromyscus nudipes. The sequence goes on from CABHPH010161296.1 coordinate 37,313, forward strand.
CCTGCTGTAGCTGGGGTCTGTCTTGATCTCCATGACCCATGCTACCACAGAGGGGGCATAGGAACCATGTATGTTCAAATCTGAGGGCTGTGCTGAGATGACACCACCTTTCACTGGCCCTGGGAGAGCTGGCCCTGCCCCTTGCGGGCCACTACAGCGCAAGAGCTGGCCCTGCCCCACACAGGAGAGCTGGCCTTACCCTTCAGCATGGATATGGAAGAGCTGGCTCGGCCCCTTACCTGACCAAATCAGCTACCATCCAGACCCACACCCAGGGCTTTCATTTGTCCCATCCCAATATCTACCACATCTATGACCTGCCAGAGTGTGTGAAGGAACTGGTCCTGTGGAACATAGCTGTAGGATCTCCATGACTTGGAGCAACAGCAAGATATCCCAGAGGAGTTTTCATGAGGGTCCAGCATTGTTGGTGTACCAGAGGCCAAAGGCCTTGAACCAGACCAAAAATCTCATTGCAGTGAACATTTGTTTGCAGGTAAAGCTGAATGGCCCAAACAGGATGCTCCGTGACGCACTGCAGCTCCTAGAGGAATGAAAGAGGTGTTGGAGAGGTGGGAAAATGGAGGAACAAAGTGGGTTTTTTGTTTGTTGTCTGTTTCTGTTCTCATTTTGTTTTAAATTTTCTTTTTTGGGAGGATACTACAGGAGTAAGGGGTGGATATGGAGGGACTGGGAAATGAGTGGGGTTGGGGTGCATGATGTGAAATTTCCAAAGAATCAATAAAAAGTTAAGATAAAAAAAAATCCCTAAATTCTGAACATCCTAAAGGAAAGCAGGTACCCTTGGGGTTGTTTCAAGTCTACCCCCCAGGTAAACTCTATCTTTTCCTTTGCCCTCCCCCATGGGTGTGCGTATCTTTTCCATTCATAGAAGTACTGTATCATCGGCACTCGAACAGGTGTGGTGTCTCCTGTGGCACTTAGGAAGACAGGGTTGTGTTTAAGAGGGCAGACACAGCTGCAAATGCTCTTAAATGAAGACCAAAATCTACTGTGTAAATCACCCACGGAACAGGGCACCATTAGTCCTTGATGCCAGTTTGGAGCAGAATAAAATTTCTTACCTCCTATCAGGTATATTATAAAATACTGAAATTTATTTTGATCATGTAGTAAATCACACAGGCCCCAGGATGGTTACAAATTAAACAAAACATATTGCAGAAGACGGACTTCCTCATAGCAGGAGACATTGTTAGATTTTCCTTTTTATATTTCAAACAGTATAGCTCTTGGTGATTTAAAAAAAAAAAGGAAAGTAGAATGAAATACATAATATCATTTAAATGTTCCTATGAAGCTCTTTCTGCTGGCTTCTGGAACATTCTCACTGATGTGAAAAGATGGTCCTCAGTGCCAGGTTTGTGGGTTCCTCACGCTGTTTTGCATCTGACAGTTTCCTGGGAGAAATGCTACATCAAAGCTTAACTCCCCCGAGATAAAATGATACTTACCTTGTCATTAATTTTAAGTCACAGGGATGCTCGATATGTGTGTGTGTGTGTGTGTGTGTGTGTGTGTGTGTGCTTTTAAGTCACAGGGATGCTCGGTATGTGTGTGTATGTGTGTGTGTGTGTGTGTGTGTGTGTGCATGTGTGCATGCAACAACAAATTTCTGCTAGTCTTTAAGGGAGCTGAATTTCTGAGTCTATAGCTACATAACACAAAGTGATGGGGAGCTAGAGAAAAAGTATCACGTAATTGCCCGTTTTCTATAGTTCTTGTCACTTTTCAGATCTCTAAGCATCTTCTCTAGTTTTTTTTATTTTTTTGATTGAATTTGATACTGAAGTTTGCATATGTATTTGGGGCATGTAGGTTATAAGAGTTGTGACTGATGGGTATCTTGATTTCAGGGCTTGTTATAATGAAAACCTCAGTGTAGGCTTTTTATCAAACCCACCTGCTTGGGTTTTTAGAGGACTTTTAAGCTTGGTGGGGTTCGGCTCATGGTCTTTAGTACAATAGAAGAGAAAACAAGCTAATTGTTCAAATTACACCATGAAATAAAAAGTGCATGTTCCTATTTCAGCAAACATGTCTTCCTTTGGTCCCCACTGATGTTGCCTTAGGGGAGAGAAAAAGTCAGAATAAAATCATGTGTTGATTTAAGGAAGGAAGGTTGTGAAACAAATTGCTGTCCCACATGGATGACTTGTTTCCCCCTTACTGCAATACAAGGTTCACACATTACAGCAACTTCTTGAATTCATTTCGGGGAGTTAGTACAAATGACCATGCAAGTCTGCAGGCAGAGCCTTGTGCCCAAGGAGACTGAATTTCATATTGAAATAATGCATGATAGGAAAGTAAAGCCACGTGAGTGAAATAAAATCCTTCCAGGGAAAAAGTAATCTTTTCTCTAAGTTATTAAAGTTTTCAGACTCCAAGGTTTTTGATGAGCTTATTTAAAAATCTATGGGGGAAAAATTAGCAGCTTAAAATGCTGACAACATAAAAAAAATACCCAGCAAGAAATACTTCATTCCTCAAGGACTCCCTCCCTCACCTCCCAAATAGTTTGATTTTCCCCTCTATTTATCTCCTTTGTCTTTTGATAAAAAGAAAAGAATCCTTTGAGAGGACAATTTTGAGGTCTTAATCCATACTTCTCTCCAGTTTATCTTTTACATTCAAAACAAACACCTTTAAAAGAATCCTTTTTGGTATGAGAGAGCTAAGTGCTGAGCTTAGGTATCAGCAGCTAATTAGCTTCACGTCTGAGGTGGGGGTTGTCGATGAACTTGTTCTCCTGAATATTTATTAAAGGATTTGTAAAGAAAAGGCTGTTTCCTGAGAAGTGTAGCCTATTGAATATTCTTACATCACATCAGTTGAATGAAAGGGTTGTGTCTGTCGGCCCATCTAACACCTGCCGGTACTATAGATCGGAATAATAAAACCCAGTGTGTGTACTGTAATGAGAGCATACCATATTGATCTCATGCTAAATGTTGCTTTTCATTTAAATGTCTTAATTGACCTCTTTTGAAGTTTCAAAAATCCCATACCAGTTCTGCAGTTCTTTAATCTCTACATTCCTTTTGTTGTCTTGGTTCCTATGTGCTATCTGGGACTAGAAGGCATGGTGCTTTTGTTTTAGGGACCACATAAGAGAAGTGAGTTGGTGCATAATCTGAAATTCTCCTGAGGTGCCGGTATGTGCTCTCTTACATATCTTTTTACCGCAGAGAGTTTCAGAGTGTCTCCTCCACCACCACCACCCCTTCCTTTGCCAAGCCGCCTTTCCCGTCTTCTTCAGTGTCAACTCCTGTGCTCTTCCTCCTGCTGGTTTGTCAGCCAATGTGCCACCTTTACTGGTGTTGCCTCTTGTAGGGCCTCATGCCGCATCTTTCAATACTGCTGCCTTCCTCCTAGCCCTGCCAGCTGCCTTCACTACTGTTGCCAGCACTGCTGTTGGCATTCAGCATCACGACTCGCCTTTCTCACAGGGAGAAGTCTCCCTTCTTCCCCCAACTCCAACAGAAAGACAGAAATCAAATGAAAGCCCCGAATGCACAATATTGTCCTCAGATGCTATGCAAAGCTGAATTATCATCATTCTTTCTGTTTTGAGAAAATCTCAGGTGTTTCCACACTCCTACTACTGGGTTTCCTACCATTCTGCCTTCTTGTCATCTTCGGAAAAATTGGAGATGGGATGAATACGGACTGGGGACTCAGAGGAATGACCTTATAGTTATCTAAAGTTGACAAATCCAACTGCGCTTGAAGTCAAAGTTGTGAGAGGAAGTAGTCCTACTGCAGACAAAGAATCATGAGAGAAAAAAAAAAAAGAGTAAAAGCAAGCGCCAGGGTATCTGGGACAGGCTGCTTTGCTCGGGTAGAAAAATTGCTTTTGCAAACGGGTGGGAAATTGAAGCTCATGATGCAGTTCCCAACTGGTGGGAAGTTGATGGAGATATTAACGGCAGTGGAAACCTAAAAAGGGGTGTGTAGAACTCAAGTTGAGTCTGAATTCAAATCTCTTTGGGAGTTTAAATGGTACACAAGAGCAAAAACATCCAGGAGGAAGCAGGTAATTCATGGAAAGAGGAGAGATGAAGCTGTAGTTTCACTGGAGATGAGAAAGACTATGCATGGGTGAGAGCATCAATTTAGGGAAGAGAGAATAAGAAAAGCTGTATAGGGAATACAGAAGGAGGATGTGGAAGGCGGTGAAAGGCATGCTGTTGGAAAAGTGAGAATGATGAATGTAAAATGGAGGACCTGCATGATTCCACAGGAAGGATGAAAAGGAGAATTTCAGGAAGATAGAGAGGTTCTTAAATTTAGAAATCAAGATTGGTGAAACCTAGGATGACTGCCAGACTTGATCATTCACAGTTCACTTGGTGAGAGCAGTTTCACTAAAATGGTGGTCATCAACTTCACAGCAACCTGGAAGCTGAGCTGATTCCAGAGTATACCCAGTGTACCATGATACTTTCTCAAAGCAGGCCTAGAGGTGGTTCTTCAGGGATGTACACTAGTTATAATTGTGAAGGAAGAACATCCTCATTGATTACATTGTTTTTTTCATAGAAAAAATTAAATGCTGAACTTAAATAACACGAGATCTCTTTAAATTTTTATATAAACAATTAAAATTTGGTGACATTAATGATACAGATTTACTTCCATTGATAGGGAAATCATTTGTGATAGATGTTGGCCAATGACCCATGTATAATATAGATATAGATCTTCATTCTTTATATGGATAACTATAAATATAGTAATTAATTCTGGGTATTGAAGTATTAGTTTATATTTTGTTTTATTTTTATTTTTTTATATTTTATAGTTGAATTAAAAAAAACAGTTACTAGTATACTTTTTCAAAAGGGGAATAAACATAGGAAAAGATCCCAAAGAGACATAGTGACCTCAGGATGAGTTTCAGGTTACAGAAAGGTTGTTTGGACTGAAGAAGTAGACATGGGTCTAGTCTAGAAGTGAGACTTAAGAATGATATTTATGAATCAGCTGAGCAATAACCTAGCGATGCAAAGTTCTGGCAAGGACTGGGTTTTAGGGCAAGTTTAATTCAAAATAGAGATTAAAAGCCTTTTGAGTATAGAAAGGTTGGATTCTGTAGGAAGTAAAGTTTCAAACGAAGTCATGAGTTCACAGGGAGAAGGAGGTATGTGGGGACTTGAGAGAAAATTTGGGGGAATAATTACAGGAAAGCATTCAAGAAACAGTGTCAGCAACCCAGCAGTAAGTAGATGGTCTGGATTTGCACCCTAACATTTTTCAATTTCTGTTATGTGCTGATTGGGTTAAAGCCAGTCTTTGGCTTTTGTCTCCACCTCCCCCACCATCTCTGTCAGCCTTAGAGTCGAGAAAAGTGACGGAACACTTCTGCCCTAATCATGAACAATATTGAGCTGCTATTGATCTGAGCAGTGTTGAGGAATAAAATAATTCCTTGCCAAAGCTGGGTGGAAGCATAGGCAGTTACTCAAGTGCAGAAACCAACTGTGTCATCACAAAATGCACGTTCAAGGGCATCCACACATCAGTCCCCATGGCAGGTATTTTATTAGGCTACTAAGTTCTTCAAATCTTTTGTAGCTTTAAAAATCAAACTTGCTTGACTGAGTTTTCTAGCCTTCTAGCTTCCCTACATACTTGCAACATTTTTATTAGCTTGAATTAGGGTCAGCTTGGCTGTGTGAGTCTGGAAGAATTGATAGGAAAAGGTGTTTCTTTTGCATCCCTGAATGGATTCAGTTTAGGTGCTTCGCGGTGGAGATTTTTCATATTTCTGAGTTCCACGGGAAAAATTAAGTAGATCCAAACATATTGATAGGAAGTTAATCAGCTGCCAGTACACACTTTCATTTCCTGTCGGTTCATAATGCTCAGAGTTGCTTTGGAAGAACTACCGCCGTCTAGAAGTGCTGAGACTGATTGTTGAAAGCCCATTCCGTATTGTAAATGGAATGGGGACTGAGGAGGAAGCATAAAGATGAAAGAGAAGATGGAATGACTTTTTTCATTCTGTCAAATGACTGTTTATATTGGGCAATACTGCAGGCTTGTAGGTTCAGCTTGGATGTTCTTCAAATCAGAGGAGCCATTTAATATATAATAGAGAACTGTACTGGCAAGTCATTTATAAAAGTGAAAACGTTTCATATCTGCTTTTTTACAGAACAAGTTTCTCACTTCTGAGACAGGGCTGTTTGTTGCTCAGATCTGGGAAATAGAAAGTAGTGAAACTTTATATTCAATAAATCAAAGACATCAGAAATGTCAGTTTAGTCTGTTCTGGTGTATGTAGTTATGTGTGATAAATAGATGTATTTATTTGTGACTAAATAATCATTAATTCCTGGTTATATTCTGTCAGTGTGATAATTCAAAAGCCTGGCCACATTAATTTGGAAGCACATCTTATCTCTGGCTGTTACTTGGGGCTGAGAGAACAAAACATGTTTATATATATGGTTCTCATTTTTTAAAGTGAAGTTCAGTAATACAAATGCTACAATTTCTATTTCAATATTGGTCACTTGATGGCCAGACTATAAATTAACTTTTTCAGTATCAAGAGTGATTTCAAGTGACTAGGACAAGCAGTGTCTTCAGAGATAGTGGCATTTCCATCATCCTATCCTCTGATATTGCCTGCTTGCTTTGCATTCTTTTCTAAGGATGGTAATGAAGAAGGAATAGGAAGCAGTAAAGTGGTACAACATAGACCAGTGTTAGGAGATTCCAGGTTTGAGAGCACCCAGACTCAAAGACTTCATCTTTGGGGGTTCTTTAACTTCTTTGATGCTCAGTTGTTGTTTGTAAAATAGCTAAGATATCTTCCTGTTTAGATTATCATTTCATTTATCCCTTCCATACACACACAAAACTTTATAGGATGTTACTATTAATACAACCACTTTGTGTAGTTATAAAGTAGTAGCTATTGTTGTCAAACCATGCTGATTTCTAGTGCCATTTTAATGTACTAGGTGAATTTGTATTTTCCTTAACACCAAGCCTTCCCAACGGCTTTTTTTCCCCCTGCATTAGAGGATCCCTTTTAGTGGTAAATACGGCATATGTGGTGCATGAGGGTTGCCTTTTTCTGTTAACTTGACAAAAGCTGGAGTCACCTGGAAAGAGGAAGCCTCAACTGAGGAATTGCCTCCATGAGACTGGCCTGTGGGCAAGTGTATGATGACATACTCTTTTTTTTTTTTTTTTTTTTTTGGTTTTTCGAGACAGGGTTTCTCTGTGTAGCTTTGCGCCTTTCCTAGAACTCACTTGGTAGCCCAGGCTGGCCTCGAACTCACAAAGATCCACCTGCCTCTGCCTCCCGAGTGCTGGGATTAAAGGCGTGTGCCACCACCGCCCGGCTGACATATTCTTGATTAATGATTGATCGTTAATAATGGGTCCAGGGCACAGACAAGTGTGGACAGTGCCATCCTGGGCAAGTGGTACTGGGGAGTGTAAGAAAGCAGTGTGAGCAAGTTCCCTCATGGTCTCTGCTTTGGTTCTTCTTTGTTTTCCTACCCTGACTTCCCCCAATGATGGACTGTGATGTGAAACGGTAAGACAAAATGAACTCTTCCTCCCCAAAGTTGCTTGTGGTAAAATTTTTTAATCCAGCAATAGAAAGCAAACTATGACACAGTGACATCATAAATTTAAATTAATCTGGAAGAGGGATTGATAATTCCAAAAATATACTAGTTGTATCAGACATATGTATGATACTCATTTTAATTGTACTTATTCTGAGTAAGAAATTTCTGATCTTAATTAAGTCATCCATCCCAACTACTTTCACTTAAACTTAAAATGAAAACTTTTTTTTTGTTTGTAGAAAATAGAGTATTTTTTAATCCATAGGTTCATCAATTTCATAAACAACTACGTAGTACCCACTTTGTCTGGATCTGTTAGATATTGATATTAACCTTAAGGTACAGGGATGATTTGGGTCTGAGGAGTCTGAACAGAATTCATGGATATATTGAGTAAAAATACTCTTAAAATGTATGTGGATATTTTAAGAAAAGTCTAGAAAAACAAATTGTGGTATGCTTATTAATGCCCTCCACTTCTTTGGGATAGACACATAAGAAGCAGTGTGGGAGGCCAACTCCCACTTTTGGAAGTGTTCTTATGAGAGAGGGATAAAAAATACTAGATAGAAAGAGAGACCTAGCTGACAAGAAGAAAGACAGAAACACAGGATAGCTTCAGGAGGGCCTGGATCACTACCCAATGGTCTTTTCTGTTTATTCAAAAGGCTTTTTATAACATGCCAAGAGGCTCTCCTCTTGCAAAAGACCTCCCCCTTGCAAGCTCAAAGAACACCATATAGCCAAGTGTAGACCCTTCCAAATACCTGGTAACCACACCTGTGGTCAAATCATCCCCTTATGCATCCCTGCTGGATAGAGCAAGCTCAGATTCTCAAACCCCGAGTAAGCCCTCATTAGGAAACCTTTGTGGGTTTCCACAAGGCAGAACGTTCAATGGAATAGAGATAAAGTATACAGCATTGGCAGGGATGTCAGTATAAAAGTAACCAGTTACTTCGGGGGTCTAGATCACATTGAAACTAATAAGCTTCTATGTTTGGGAGCTTTTAAAATTTCAAATTTATAGAGTACTGAATTCTAGATATATTTGGTATATTTTGTTTGTTTTACTTTACTGTTAGGGAGTTGATTTTGCATGTTCTATTCTGATGTTTAGAACTTAACGGAAGATACAGGTGACATTCAAGACAATAATCAATAGGTATATGGGTTGAATATGATTTCTCTAACAAAGTCATATGTTGAATTCCTTAACCCTTAATGTAGTAATGTTAGGTGGTGGTGCCTTTGGAGGAAAGTGTGCAATGAAGTTGGACCCCTCATGTTGGGATCACTGCCCTGTATAAGAGAAGAGGATAGTCTGAACACCTGACGTTGGACCTCAGGCTGCCTTGATCTTCGACTTTATAGCATGCCAAACTATGAGAAACGGTCTTATTGTTATTGTTTTTAAACACTTGGTGGTGATTTACAGTAGTTAGAGGTTATGAAAAATGTGTTCTAGCCAATACACTCTTGGAGTTCTATATCAGACCACCACAACTAGAACCTCTATTATTTTCTGTGATCCTAAAGACTAATGATTCAGTTTCTCTGAGAAGAAGATTGACTTCACCATTTCTTTGTTAGTAATAGTCTTGAATCCATCTGTAATTTAGTGGATATGAAGATCTATTCTCAATGCAGTGTTTAGTGATGCTATCTTGTGACTTAACATGGAATACAATTGGAGTAGTAACATCAGAGAAGGCATCAAATGCTATTAATCAGAGATCCCTTCCACACACATTGAGATGGTTTATGATCAATCACCACAGGGTCCAAATTTGCATTATCTGATTCACTAACCAATGTTCAATTCTTTTAAGTGATAAAAAGATAACAAAACAAAATCAATTCTAAACTTTTGTGTGTTTGAGAGCAATTGATAGCTTGCAAATAACAATGTTGTTCTAATTCAGATTTTTATTTTTCATGCCATTGATTTTTTGAGAATATCTTTATTAAAAAAAAGAAAGAATAGCTTTACTCAAGTAAAGGTGTATATGGACCCTTGTATCTGTGTTTGATGTTCTAGCCAGAAACTTTTGGTTTTCAAGAAAAAAAAAGTCCATTCTAGTATAACGAGGTAGTTTGTTGGTTAAAAAAGGATACGTCAAGAAAATGAAGCATATCTTTGTCACATGAGGACTGAGTATAATAGTCCTTTTATCAATGGATTGGGAAACTGAGAATTTATTATTCTCATGTTGCCCTTTTTTCAAAGGATTATAATCTTTTCTCTGTATATCATTCTGCTACATCTTGGGGACCAGATCTCCCTGATTACTCTTCAGAACCTGTTTGAGCTGAAATATCATTATCTTCTCCAAATATGTGTGTCTGTCAGAAACCAGTCATAGGTCTCCCTTACTCTCTATGTCTTACATGAAATTCAACTACTGAGAAAAAACTAGTTGACAGTCTAGTTTATATATGTCCTTTTGACTCACATATCTTTGCAAGTTCAGGCAGAAATGGTCACCAGGATGGAGGTTCTATAACTGAGAGTAACACATTCCACTAACATGTAGGAGAATCTGTAGCCATGGAGACAGTTTCTAGAGTTGAGCCTATAAACAGACACTCTAAAACATGTTTACTACAGATTTAGGTAAACTGAAATGCTCTTTCACTGGAATAACTGAACTCCTAATTTCTTAGTGCACAGGTTTAAGTTATACTTCTTCCTTGCTATATTTAGCTACCAAGTCAACTCTGAAAAATAGCTAACACTTTGGGCACTTTATAACAAATCAAATTATTAAATCATTTACTTGATTGCCACCACACATAGGAAATGTTTTCCTTTATTGTTTTCAAAAATGCCTTTTATTTTCTAGCATTACAAAGTGACCTAATTAACTGAAAAACTATATAATCAGCTCTTTAAAAACCCATAAACCAAAACATAAGTATGCTAGCCCAAGAAATAAAGCATAAGTTAATAATGCAGAGCAGTGGGAAACATATCTAATGAACGTGATTAGTTCCAAATTAGAAATTTCATGTCACTTGTATTAACAAATACTTTTCCAAATTGTAGTTTTTCTTTGCTGATAGAAATCTAGTTAGTTTTATTTCTCTATTGAAGTAAGGGGGAAAAATGTCAAAATAATCTGAATTTTCACATCTTAGCTTTCATTAGTGACACTGTGAAAACGGTTTTCTCTCTTGGCAGGGCTGTTGAGGAAATTAATGTAGATGCATTAAGAAAACATATTTCAGAAGGCTGGCCAGAGGAATTACTGGGAAATGGGAAGTAAAAATTCCAGTATGCAGTGTTTTTCAAAATTAGATTCAAGTAGTACGATTCCATCACTGTTTATTCTACTCTAAAATGCCTTGTTAATCCTTTGGCTTTTGAAAGGAAAAAAAAACAGCAAACAAACAACAACATAGAGTTCTAACTTCATTGTTTTTGGATAATGAAAGCCTTCAAGGCAGACAGATATCTAATAGCATATTGTGGTTAAGACTCTCATTGAGGGTTTCAGAAGAAAATATGGACTGAGGCAAAGAAAGGATTCTTCTTTTTTTGATAAATTTCATTCTTTGAAAATTTCATACAATGTATTTTGTTTGTATTAATCCCCCACCAACTCCTCTCATATTCACCCTTGCCTCCTATGACAGCCAATCTTAGTTGTTTACTTGATTACCTATGGAATTAACTAAAATCCAAGCATCTGCACATGCCTGTGAAGGATTTTTCTTGATTAGATTATTTGAGGTGCAAGATCTATCTGAATTCCAATGTCAGGTATGGGTTCCCTTTCATGGAATGGATCTTAAATCCAATCAGAATGTGGTTGGTTACTCCCGTCAAATTTGTGCTACTATTACACAAGTGAGTATATCTTGTCAGGTCAGTTATTGTTGCAGCTGTAGAGTTAACTAGGTGAGATTGATGGTTGATTTCATTTTCTGCTAGCCTACATAGCACCTTCTAGTGCTATGAAAGCTTGCCAATAGGGATGAAAATTTCAGATGACTATCACTTAATTTCTGTGTCCTGTGACTCAAGTATGTGATGTCTTCAGCAATAGTGTGTTGCAGTCAAATTCTGGAGGGAACCCAAGAGTATTGGTAATAACCTATAAGGCTTGATGATCTATATGAACCTATTCACTATGTTGTTTATGGGGTATTGTTTTCATGTTGCAAGGTAATTCCATTAAATTACTTTTTATGCATATTATATATGTATGTATTAGGGATTTTATAATAGTAGATTTCCATATGACTCTTCCAAAAGACCATTTGTGTTAGATGTCTCTCTCATATTCCCTCCTCTACTCTGTCTTCCCATCTCCCAGGACAATTAAACACATCTTTTTTCATTATTCCTCTTTAACCGTTTATATTTATGTCAACTCTCCCTTGAAAGCCCTTTTGCTTCCACGAACCCCTTGTATATTTCTTGACCTCTGTAGACTTTCCAAATGAAATACACACATATGAAAATGCAAAGTTAACATTCATAAATGAAAGAAGACATGTGGCATTTGTCTGGGTCTGGGTTACTTCATCCAGAATGATTACTTCCAGCTCCATCCAATTTTATCTGTGAATTTCATAATTTTGTTTTCGTTAAGAGCTGAATAATAATCTTTTGTGAAACGTACCATATTGATTTTTCATTCGTCAGCTGATAGACATCTAGGCTATTTCTTGTTATTGTGAATAGAACAGCAATATGAACATGGAAAAGCAGATATCTCTATAGTAAAATGTAGATTTCTTTGGGTATATGCTCAAGAGGAGATAGCCAGATCATGTAGTAGATCTAGTTCTAGCTTTTGATGGAAACTCTCCACTGTTTTTCAATAGTAGCTGTACCAGTCTTCATTCCCTAAGCAGTGAATAATGTTCCTCCTTCCCCACATCCACACCAGATTTTTCTGTCATTTTTATTTTTTTAAATCTTGGCCATTTTGACTGCAAAAAGAAGAAATCTCAAAGTAGTTTTAATTTGTATTACCCTGATGGCTAAGGATTTTGAGCATTAGAAGAAAGTTTCTTAATGGATGAGCATGCCATAAGATTGTTACAGTGGAAGAGTTGCGCCCCCCTCCCCCCATCTGCCATGTGATAGCAAAGGCAAAGGAAAGATGCCCTTCCCACCTCACCCCTAGCTTCCTGCAGCAGACAGGAGAGTTGGTCCTCACTAGCCTCAGCACTTAGAAGAGTGGGCCCTGTACCTGTACCTGGCAGCACAGTAGATCTGGCTTTGATGGTGTGGCATCTGTGAGATGGCCCCCAAGGGAATGAGGGCAGGAGGACTGGCCCTACCACTTGCTGCCTGCTACACTGGGTGAGCTAGCATGGGCAATGCTGCAGAATTCTCTCTGGTGGTGAGGGTGAGGGAGAGCTGGTGGGCTGCTCAACCCAGCTACCACTCAGGCTCAGAACCAGGTCTATGAGTTGGTCCACCCCAACATCCACCCAATCTATGGAGCGCATGAAAGGGGTGGGTCTTGCAGATCCAAAGCTGCAGGGTCTCCATGACACAGGGCAACAACAGGATATCCAAGAGGAGTCCCAGTGAGAGCCCAATATGGATAGTGTAGCAGAAGTCAGAGGCCTTTAATCAGACTAATGACTCATTGCAATGATACTTGCAAGTAAAGATGTATGGACTAAAGGGTATATTGTGGGCCTCACTGGGTCACACAACAGCTTCCACGACAAGATTTTTTTCTTTTAAATTTTATTTTATTATTTTTTGGTGGGGGAGGTTGCAAGGGCAGAGGGTAGATACAATGGGATGAGGATTCAAATGGGATTGGGATGCATGATGTGAAATCCACACAGAATCAATTATAATAACTTAAACACACACACACACACACAAATGAGAAAAAAAAAAAACTCAAGCACACATACACAGACAGACCAAAGCCACAAAACCACAGAAATGGAAACAGAAAATATATAAGCAAAAGACCAATAAGATAAAAAAAAATGCTTAAAGCAGAGTGAGACAGAAAGTCTATAAAAATACCATTGGGTTCATTTTGTGTTGACTGTCTATTGCTAGGCATGGGGCCTACTCTGAAGTATGATTAATATACCCAGTGAGACTCGATTAGAGAAAACTAATTTTACCTTTGCCAGTCGATACCAATTGCAGATATCTTCCTGGTTAGAAAATGGAGCCCATGTCCATTTTCTCCTCCCAGCACTGTAGCCCTACCTGGCTTGAACCTGTGCAGCTACACCCCAGTTATGAATTGGGTTGTTTCCTTGACAGTTACTTTGTTGAGTTCTTTGTTGTATATTCTAGAGACTCTCTGTCAGATGTGTGGCTGGTAAGGATTTCTTCCCCATTCTGCAGGCTGACTCTTCACTTGAATGATGGTGTCCTTTGCTGTACAGGGATGTTTTAGTTTCATATGATTCTGTTTGTCAGTTGTTGGACTTAACCCCTTACTCATGCCTGTAAGTTCAAGCATATTCCCTGTTTTCTTCTCTACCAGTGTATGAGGCAATATGTCAAGATCCTTTATCCATTTGGAGATGAACTTTATATCTGGTGAGAGACAGGGATCTTGTTTCATTCATCTATACACACCTACTCATTTGTTGAAGATACTGTCTTTTTGCCAATGTGTATATTTAGTTTCTTCTAAAAAAA
>CABHPH010161298.1:0-40149 GCA_902168325.1 Peromyscus nudipes
GCACATTCTCCCCATTCTTAGGGGAGCTGCTCTTCCTATTCTCTCCTTTCATTGTGATTTTTCAATATGATTTCAGCGGCAACACTTAATTAAACTTCATCTTCTCTTTTTACGCTCCAGGTATTATTATGTGGCTCCCTTCAAGAAGTGGTCTGCACACTGTCTATTGGAGCTGTGACTTTCATCATCTCAATGCCATGCTATGGCATGGTGACAATGAGAAGATGTGGCAACACTTCTCTGAAATATTTTGTTTCCTCTTGTGTTATTTTGCTGGAATGCTGAAGGTGATATTTGTATTACAGCCATCCAAACAAACAAACAACCCAGTTCTTCCTTTTAGGACAATGTTAAATTTAGGTTACCTGTTTCAGTGAATATCTGTAGAGCTAACGTTTTAAAATAAAGATATAGTTTAATGGTGGAAACCAAGGTGGTCTGGAGCTGAAGTAGAATTCTATGTGTCACTTAGCTGGAAGAGAGTAGAGTGTTCACAAACAGAATTCTCCCACCCAGCCATTCCCATACTGTAGGATGCATATACAGATTCCATATGGCACCCATATTATCCAGATACTTATAATTGTAGAATCTTACTTCATGTACTTGATGGTTAAAATTAATTGTCAATTTGACAGAATCTAGAACCACCTGTGAGAAAGGACTCTGGGCATGCATATGGTAATCTTGATTACCTTTCTTTTACAAACATTTTTTTAGCCTTTGTTTATTTCGGGGGTGGGGACAAATGACAGAACATGTATGGAGGTCAGAGGGTAGCTTGTAGGCATCAGTTCTCTCCTTCCACATGTGGCTCCCAAGGATCAAACTCACATCATCACATCTGGTTGCAAGCTCCTTTGCCTGCTGAGCCATCTTACCTGACTGGGAAGACACATCTGAATTGTAGATGGTACCATTCCCTGTGCAAGAGACTCTGGACTGCATGAAATGGAAAGAGAGAGCAATGGGTCTCAGTGTGCATTTGTTTCCTGATTGTGGCTGTGATGTGATCAGCTATCTCACACTCCTGCAGATTTGGCTTCCCCCAAACCATAAATTTAATTCTACCTTGAACAGTGAGCTTAAAAACAAAACAAAACAAAAAACAAACAAACAAAAAAAAACCAAAAAAACCCACTTTCTACCTGAGGTTGCTTTTGTCAGAGTATTTTATCACAACAATAGGAGGAGAAACTAAGAAAATGAACAACCAAGATAACTGATATTTCTAAGCTAGAAAAAGTAAAATACGAGGATAGGAACTGTGTAGGTAGAAACTGTAAAAGTGAAGGGGAATAGCTATAAAACGTTTTGAGATTTTACTGTGAACTTTCACATCTTACATATAGTAAGCGATGTTGCCATTATGAACATTTCTCTATGGCAGAGAGTGGAGCAATTTATACAACAAGGTCCTGAACTCAAAGTTTACTGTGAAGCATGACAGACAGCAACCAAAGGCATCCCAATGGCTGGTGGCCCAGACTCGGCAGAAGTTCTAATCTCTAAAGAAAGCCATTGGTCTAGATGTTTATACATTGAATAACTTAATTTTAAGTTTCTGGGGCATCATTAGAAACCTTTTCTTTTGCACACTATGATTAAGCACATCACACACCCCCACCCACAGGCTGTGGCAACCTGCCAGGGTAAGTCTCAGGAGAATGACAAACTCAGCATACGGGCTATGAGAAAGTACTAGAGAGGAAGCTGGGGTCTGCAGTGGGTTCTTTGGATGGTCCCCTGATTATTGAAAAGCTCTGGCTGTTCAAATTAGTGCTGGGAGGAAAGGCATCATGGTTTTCTTCATCTGTAGGATAGTGGAGTTTCTACTGTGTGTGTGTGTGTGTGTGTTGTTGGGTTTTTTGTTTGTTTGTTTGTTTGTTTTTTTTTGGTCCCTTGTGCTACCATCCAGATCTTACATGTCCTCCCAAAGTCCATGTGGTAAAAGCGTAATCTAGGTTCTTAGGAGGTTGGGGCGAACAACTAGTAGAAGCTAGTAGGAGGTCCTGAGTTTTAAAATCGCCTGTTCAGTGTGTTTTGTTTTTAAAACGAGAGATTTGCTTCTTCGGTTCCATGTTCACCATGGAATGCAGTCGCTGGTGTTAGATTCTGTTTTAAAAGAGAAGGTTGATCATAAGGCACTTTTGTGGTACAATGTACTATCTTAGTGGATTCAGAATCATTGTAACAAGGTATCTAGTGCTGGATACTTTATCAATAAAATAGGTCTATTTAGCTCACAGTGTTGGAGGTCCAGGAACACTACACTGGACTTCATGGTAAATGACATTACTTAGCAGAAATATCTACAAGAGATCTTGTTAGAGGACTAGGGATAGCAAGATCCTAAGGAAGGGCCAGCATCCCTCATTTATGACAACATTCTCTGATAGGAATGGACTCATTCTGCAAGAACATTAACCTTTTCCAAGAGAGGGGTCCTCAAGCCTTGTTTCTCTCCCTTAAAGTCTACCTTCCTTCAGCAGCATCACTTTGGGAATGAAACCTCAATATGAGTTTTTGGGGATGCTACAAACCACATTCGGACCATGGACATTTTGTAGAAGACAAGAGATAGACAACTTTTAAGCAAGTTGTCTGGGAGTTGGCTAACTGCACAAAATCCCCAAAGCTGATGAGATAATGTTGATGCCTTGGACCACCCACCCTCTCCCAGAATATTTTCATTCTTTGCTTCTTTGGCATTGTGTTTGTCAGATTCCAACTATGACAACATATCTAAATTAATCATCTTATAAGGTGGAGATTTATTTTGGCTCACAGGCTCAGAGATTTCAGCCCATTGTTGTTGGGTATTGTTTTAAGTCCATGGCTGGTGCAACAGTACCATGGGAGCACACAGTGGAGAGGCCTGCTTACCTCATGGTAGCTTAAGAGAGAAAGAGAGACAGAGACAGAGAGAGACAGAGACAAAGACAGACAGAGAAAGAGAGACACACACCTAAAGAAAGACAGAGAGACAGAGAAGCAGATAGAGAGACAGATAGATAGACAGACCAAGGCCCTAACATCCCATTCAAGGCATGCCTCCAATGACCTGAATTCTTTCCTTGAGGCTCTCCCTTCTAAAGGTCTTCCCACCTCTCAGTAGCCACTATAGGATGGTAACCAACCCTTCAACACATGAGTATTTAGGGAACACTTCAGATTCTAACTATTGCAGGGGTCAATGATAATTTTAAAAGTCTTTCACTAAGTATGTTTCCAATGTTTTCTTGTGTTTTCTATTTACACTCAGAGATCTAAGAGTTTTACAGAACA
The DNA here is from genome assembly GCA_902168325.1 of Peromyscus nudipes. NCBI lineage: Eukaryota > Metazoa > Chordata > Mammalia > Rodentia > Cricetidae > Peromyscus > Peromyscus nudipes. The sequence continues at coordinate 3,289 of CABHPH010161298.1, forward strand.
GAACACTTCCTTCAACATGAAACATATTAATGTTGACCATATTAATATATTCTGGACTATCAAAATCTACCTACTTTCAAAGTGTATTGGAAGAACATTAGTAGAAAATATAAACAGAAAGGGACTCTTCAGTGACAATCCTGAGTTATTGACAGGAGTCCCATGTTCTGTGCCCGAGGGTCTGAGCGGCCCAGGAGTGTCTGATCCTGGTTCTACGGAAGAGGAATGATTAAGAACTTTAACCGTGTGAGTGGTCCAGCCAGAGGGAGTGCTTTCTTTGATCCAGGACTCTTAAGGCGGGGGCATGTGTACCCTGCCTTTCTCTTTCTGTGTTCTTTTATAGATTCAGAGCTCATCATCCTAGCACTTCTTTGAGGAGACTGAAAAGTTCTATGTTCAAAATAAGATCCTGGCTGTTCCCTCTGTGTGTGAACATGAATCTGTTTCTGTAAGAAACAAATAAAAGGCTTCCCAATCACCATTCTGCAGCCTACATTCAAATTATAGTCTGAAAACATTATTGAAACATGTAACACATAAGAAAAGAATCTAGTGAATGACTATGGCCTTTTATTTCCCAGATTCCTTTTAAAATACTATGCTTTTTAATAGGCAACAAATTTACTATCAGCATCCTAATAAAAATGTTTAAGGAGGTAGAAGTACTAATTACCTTGTTTTGATAATTACATGTTATATACACTTATCAAGTTATTATATAGTATCTCATAAATAGGCACAATTATGTCAATAAAATATTTCTTGGGTAAATACAATAATAGAATTATAGTGGCGTTATGAAGGAACTATAGGTTGGTTTTGTCTGGAATGAGTGGTCTTTTGTCATCCAACTCTGAGTTTGTGAGTTTGTTCACTGGTGTGTGTGTGTGTGTGTGTGTGTGTGTGTGTGTGTGTGTGTGTGGTGTTCATATGTACTTCCTTCAACTTGAGAAAATAGAGGCTACCTGCCATAGACCTCTGAATCACTTTAGGTATCATTAACCTTTACATGTTGAATTGTGAGTCTATACAATAACACTTTTCATGTTACCTGTGTGCTTTCAGGAAACTATCCTAGGGTTCTTCGTGTATGAGGTGCCTATTGTACAGTTTTTATGGTTTAAGAAAATGACTATTAGATGAAAAACTTCTTACCAAGGGGTTGGGAAAGGCAAAGGCAGGACTTGACCCTACAGTATAAACATGTGCCAAAGACCCCAGGGAACATAATGGAAGAGAGCAGGGAAAGACTATAAGAGCCAGAAGATCAAGACATTTGCTGTGAGATTGTATCTACTCGAGATTACAGGGAAGCCACACCCATGCACTCTCAACAGTATGGCTACCTAAACAAGACCTGAGTGATGACATCAATGGACATGCCAGTGTGGATGGGGGAGAGGAGGATCTCATAGAGCCCCACCCCTAGATGAAAAGCTACAATTACCCACAACTATTGAAAGAGGGAGAATTAGTCTTCTGTAGGAACGAGTCCCCTAATCTGATACCAAGTGGTCAGCCCTGAAATCACATACATATAAGCAACATGAAATGTATCAGCAGGTTGCAGTTATATATTTATTTGTCTACACACCCACCCATAACCCTCCCCTCCCACACACACATACACACATGTAACAAAGAATAAAAGACTGTGAATTTGGAAAGGAGTTGTGGGGGCATGGGAAGGGTTGGACAGAAGAAGGGAGGGAGTGATATAACTATAATTTCATTAAAACATTCTTACTGGGAAAACCTTACATTTCTTAAGTTATATTGGCCTTTAACTTTTCTTGCTCCATAGTCTATCGATCTGAGAGAACACTCAGATGGGCTCTGAAGAAAGCTTCTTTTCTCTGCTTTCCAGGGTGGGGGTGAAGGGAGACGTTGCCCAGTGGGAGCTGATAGGACAATTGCTTCTGTGATGTGACAGAGGAGGACAGTCACCTCTGGAATACAACAGGGGCTTCCCGAGGATCAGGATGATGAGCCTTGTCCCTAAACACCTCCACCGGGTCTTTTTAAGTGACAGGTGTGCAACTAAAAGTATCTCCCTGTTTAAAGAAAGAGCTTTTGGAAAGTGCAAGCCAACTTTGTTTCATTTGACATGTTTTGAGTACAAGACGCCATGGCATTGGTGTTTGCACATCTGGGAATGTATATTTGAAGTAAACCCTGAAATGTGAAGCTACAAGATCATTGCTCTCTAAATTTAATGTGAAACTAAATTTGAAGGGAATTGTGAAGAGTCCCACATATCCCATTATTTTGGCAATTCATCAACTTACAAGTGTAGTCTGAGCACACGCGCTAATTTATTAGAGATGATTGTTCTGGGAATGCTAACACTCAGGCTCAGTAAGATCAATAGTCAGTTTATACTTGAATTGGGGGGTTATGGTTTAACTTTAATCTTGTCTTTTTAACTCACTCCTCGTCTGTTCACAACTTTGGGTGACATTTATTAAATGCATTAAATTGAAAACTTATCTTCTAAGGTTCAATCATTTTATGACAAGCGAATCCATATGATCACGACTGATATTGATTGCTTTTTCATATCAACTATTTTGATAGTGTTTTATGCATTTAAATAAGATTACAGGTTCTTAACTTCTTAAAGTTTCTCCTTTAAGAAACTCATCCTTCAATTAATTCATGTTGAACATTTTAGTTGTAATTCAGAGTCCCAACTTAGTAAATATTCAATGATTTATAATATTGATATCTAATTACTGGAGTATAATTGCTCCTAAGATATGGTACTTATCACAGTTTATGGCCTATCTGTTGTTTTCAACCTGTGGGTCATGACCCCTTTGGGGGTTGAATGACACTTTCACAGGCGTTACATATCAAATATCCTGCATATCAGATATTTATATTACAATTCAAAGCAGTAGCAAATTACAGTTATGAAGTAGCAACAAAAATAATCTTATGGTTGACGGTCACCACAACAGGAGGAACTGTATTAAAGGGTTGCAGCATATGGAAAATCAAGAACCACTGTCCTACATTCATAACTGGTAGGGCTTATTACAAGGTAGAAATCATTATTAACTTTTTATGTGTGTGGGTGCTTTACCTACATGTGTATCTGTGTACCACATACATGTGACTGGTAATTGCAGAGGCCAGACAAAAACCTTAGAACCAATGAAGTTACAGATGACTATAAGCCACCATGTGGGTGCTGGGAATAGAACCCAGGTCCTCTGGAAGCTCAGTCGGTGCTTTTAACTACTGGGCTATCTCTCCAGCCCCCAAAGTGAATTCATTACAAGCATTTTCCCAGTTCTTGTCATTCTTTACTGGATGGGTTCATGTTAATGTTTCTTAGGTACACTGCTCAGAGTCATAACTAATAAGTGAAATATACTGTGTCAACACCCAGGTCCAGTACTGTTTCAGCTGAAAATACTAACTTAAAAATGGTTAGATTAACTCAACACTTAATATTCTCCCAGATTTCATCTCTATGTAAAACTATCTACATACTAGCTATGACCCAAAGTGATAGTCACTTGACCTCTCTCTTTAGAGCTGTAGACACCACATTTGTAAATTCAATAACAAGCATTATTCTTACAGTTAGATGAAGTAATATTTGTGATGACTTTAGAGTAATTCTTGACATACAGTAATTGCTAGAGTAAATCAGTATTTAAGAAAAATATACATATACATATTTCTGGAGTGAATTCTTTGTGCAAGGAGAGATATGATTGTTATAAATTAGAACCCTTGAGATGGACAGAGAAAAGTCAGGTTGATTATAGTGAAAGGAAGTTTTGTTTTTATATATAACTCAACAGAATTCTGTGGGTAATTGTACCAAGTGAGAAAAAATGACCTAGTTTCTTCAATAACAACAAAAATGGGAAGGGGCAAAAGGAGAAGAGGAGGGGACAGCCACAGAGCACAAGCAGCCGAGACAGAGAAAGAGCACAGTGTGAACATTGTGGCCTCCAACCTAAAATGCAAAGAAATAATGGTCCAGCAGAGACACAGAGACATTTGTTGGTATGTTTGATAATCTTAAGTGGGTACTGTTAAAACTGTAGGTGTGATAATGGCATTCTGGTTGTGATTTGTCAAGAGTGCATCTATTTTGAGATATATACACACTAGTATTTAGATATGTTATATCTGGAAGTATATTTAAAATATCTCCAAGAGTAGTATATGTGTGACTGCAGATATAAGAAATGATTGCTCAAGACTTAAAAACATGGAAACAGATCTGGGCAAATGAAGATTATTATGGTCATCTTTTTACCACCATACGTGTTTAAAATTTTTCATAATAAAAATGATAAAGTCTTGGTGCAAACGCTATTCTCGTCATTATTATAATGGATAAGAAAGTCTGATATTCAGAGTAAATAATCTCATCGAACCTTTATGGCAACTCTGTGAAGTATGTCTGAGTTCCATACCCACATAGGATAGTCTCTGGTCATTCTATACTGTGTATTGTTCATTGGATGGTCAGTGACTGGAAATCATGTGACCTTGGGAGAGGGCAGATGGAGAAGCATGCTGCTCTGTATCTTTACAGGGTGAATTCTGAGCAATGAGTTCTTTTTGTTGCCTCCCTCAAATTTTCAAATTTCAAATTAGTTAAAAAAAATGGTAGTGGTTCCCTTAATCCTCCTGGTTCCTAAGACCTCAGGTTTCATTGTTCAGAGAGAAGAAATAGTATGTGAGCAAGAAGTTGGTAAAACCACTTGGGCTGCTTTGCTCTCCTGTGTGTGTTGGACACACCCCCCCATTCACACACCCACAGATACACATTCATACACACACAACATACACGCACACTCACACACCCACATACACACACATACACAGACACATGCACTCACACATACACAGTCACACACTCACACACCCATATACATACGCAGACACACACTCACATAGACACACACTCACACATATACACGCACTCACACATATACACGCACTCATACATATAGAACATACATACATACACACACACACACACACACACACACACACACACACTCAAGACCAAGTTAAGGTCTTATGATTTGTAACTTTCCAGTTTGTTTTTATAGACTTTGTCAAACTCATCACTAGTCTGGAAATACTGGAATAGTCATGGCTAAAATAGAAGCCAGATATGATCAAAACATGAAAGAGACCATCAATCTAGTTGAATGAGGCAGAAAGCTATAAAAAGAACTTGGAGGTATGTTTTCATTGTCACTTGGCTCTTGAAAGTGTGGCAGAAGGTCTCGAAGACTTTTGATGTTCAAAAGTCATTAAAGGTAAGGGTTAGAAACTGGGGCACATTCTTAATAGTCAGTCTCACATTGACCTAGAACAAGGACAGGCACCTGTTACCAGCTTCTAGGGAGAAGGCAGGGATTTTTAGGGGGCATCCTGGATCCACCAAGAGAAAGTCCTCTGAAATTAGACTCGTTAATTCATGGTGTTATTGCCAGAGTAGGCAGTGGGACCCCAACACATATACTGTCAGGATTTCAGTGGTTCACATCGCTCACATGCCCACACCCTCCAGTTTAGCCACTTGGCCCAGGGGTAGTCATAGTTACGGTTTGTTGACTGTCTCACCAAAGACAAGTACCAGTGCTCGCTCTGAGATGATGTGAAGTGGAGAAATTTTAATTCATGAAGTACAGCAAATCTGAGATGTTCGGTGAGACGAGAAGCTGCGGCTAGTGGGGCACGTGAGCAGCATTTCATGACCCTGAGTACTGGGAGAGGCGTTGCTCTAGCTTTGGTTTATTTTTGGAGATGCTCCAGCAGGGAAGACCATGGCAGAAGTGAAACCATACCTGAGTGTTCTGTGAGACTGAAGTGCACAGGATGGTGATCGAGCCCAGAGGTGGTAAAGGTATTCCTGAGTGACACTCCATGTAAATAGATGGAAGATGTGCCCTACAAGGGACTACTGGTTAATTATATATCATAAATTAAATTGATTTTGTATTTTACCCAATTAAATGTGATTTATTCTTCCAAGTCCTGATTGATATCTTCCAGGTGGTTACTTTTCCTTGTATCATGATTTTTTTTAAGCCTGCTCTTGTCTATGCAAAGCAACAAGTAATAATATAAACAACAGCACCACAAGTGTTGAAATATACAGAGAGAGACACATACATATGCATATATATATCACATACATATATACATACATACATGTATGTGTGTGTATGTGTGTATGTATGTATATACATACACACATACATCCCAGTATTCAAGTCTGAATATAAGGTTGAAAATGGAGTTCACACATGACAGGGGATAATTATTATTATGGGAGAATCATTATTCTGGGAGACCAGTTGGTCCCCTTGTACTTGCATGATGAAGGCCAGATATACATTTACTATACAAAGTCACAGATGGTTGAGATTAGAATAATTTTCTACCATTAAGTAGCCATGTGACCTGTGTCTTCGTTTCCTTCCCTAAACACTGGCAACAGTTAGCAGAGACCCCTATGGTCATGATGTTTGAATGACTTACATATAAACAAACAGAAAATTGCTTAGGAGGCAGATGTTAAGTGAGCAGTTTTGAAAGAATTATTGCTCATGTGGTTCCTAGATCAATAGAGAGTGTTTCCTTGGGGGAAACACTAGAGACAGACAAAATCCTCCTTAACCTGTTTGCTGAGTTGGCAGGGTAGCCATATGCCATTTGGTACATGAGAAAGAGAAGGGAGCAGAGAAAGAGAGGGAAAAAAAGATGATAAGATGTACTGCTCCATCTCTACCAGGACATCCAGACATTGCAACATCAATAGGCAACGATTCCCCAGCAAAAACAGAGCAAACAGCCATTGATTCATCATTGTAAATTCAAGTCTGAAGAATCCATCCGGGACAGAACCTGGGGGATGGTCCACGTAATCGGTAGTTTGATCTGGCCGTACACTTAAGTCAGTGCATGGCTGCTAAGCTACTTTCCATTTATTGACTGCTGTTGATTTAAAGGCTGAGGGTTTCCTGCGATCCAAGCTGTGTTTTAGTTAATGATAGTTAACGATATTTTTATGCTAATGATCTCAACCAGCTGATATCTTGAGAAGCATCTCTTTGATGTTCCCGTGAGATCCATCTATGCAACTCAAGTTTTTGAGGGACAATCATGTTTATTCATGAATAATTTGTATTAGTTGGAAAAATTCTGTAAGTGGGCAAAAGGATCTTTTGGGGGGATAATACTGTTTCTCTGACCATTAATCTCAAGGAGAACATTAACATAAGCATTCAGAAAACATGTTGTGTCAATAAACAAAAATTAGTTCACACCAAAAGGTGTATTCATATGACCATATACAAAGTACATGAAAACCATGAATGTCGAAGACATGAAAGACAATTGAACCTCTATATAAGTGTGTGTATATATAGGCTCTGAGCATGAAAAGGAGGAATGGCTTGAGAGGGTGTCTTGGCACCCATTTTTTTTCCTTGAGTAACATAAGGGAAGTTATAATCTCAACAAAGAAAGTTACTTTATGTTTTACTCTTAAACTAGTTTATGTGTGTGCTTGCAAGTGTATGTATACAAACAGCAATTAAATCACAGGTTTCTTACATAAAATCTTACACTGTAGAAACTGTTTTAGACTTATCATTCAGACTTCAGACAAAAAAAACTGCGTTCCTTTCTGTCTCTTTCTCCATATCTTACTGTATATACTTCTGACTGGATAGGACCTGGTTCATGATGTAATATAAAGCAAAACAAGAAAAAAAAAAACCCGCATTGAGTCTCCTGGCACACATGGTGCTACGCTGCAGTAGTTATAAAATTACTTATTTTATAGAATGTGTGCAAAACAGGTCTTACCAGCTCAGTGTCAACATATCAAGGGGGACATTTTTTTCTTAATCAAAAAGTTGCCTGTTACAAGTCAAAATACAGACAAGAAGTGGAGGCAGATACATGTGTGTAAATTTTATGGGAATTCTGCCATGAATAATGGGCGAGTATTTAAAATGTGCTTGTTAGATGAACGCATATATGAACATAAATTTTGTGGAAAATAATGTAATTTGTTTATTTAGTTGACTCTGTAGTCCCAACTCAGGTCCTAATTTTATAGATTTATCTCCTTTATTTATTTATTTGCTTACTTATTTTTGTTTCCGTCTACTGACATCCATATTCACTCAGAATAAGAATGTATGACCCCTTTTTCTTCTCTAATGCCATCTCTGTGGTCATTCCTCATGCTCACATGGTCACAGACCCAGGATTCTCTGGACTTGGTGAGGATCTGAATAGCAGGAGAGGAGAGGGAGCCGATAGAGTCCCTAGCCTGTTTGATGACAAGGTAATACTTGCATTACTGGCCAACATTCAGATACAGCTGCTATTGGCCATGAGACCATCTCTCTGCCCCAATGCACCGCCCCCATTCTCTCCCTATAGCAAACATCTCTCCCACCCCAGGGCCTTTTCACTTACTGTGTCCACTGCCTGGGAAGTTCAGTTATTTTCTTGAATGTTCTCCAAGGAGAATAATACTGTTTCTCTGACCATTAATCTCAAATTACAACTCCTTTTTGACTAATCAATAGCATTTCTTGTCTTTCTCCATATGTTTTGTCTCCATGCATGCCTGATCCATGGAACATTTTAAATAGTTTCATTATAGTGCTATGTTTTTCCCACTTGCTTCCCTGCCAGAATGGGTGGCTTGTTTATATTTGGTGCCTGGGTTTCTGTTACAGCTTCAGCACATTGAGTAGATCCTGGTATACTGTCAGCTTCATCAAATATTTGTTAAGTGAATGAATGACTAAGGCTAGGTAAAAGGTCACCAAGGAGTTGTAAAAGACCTATGGAGACTAGAAAGCACAGTTAGTAATGGATGGCTGCAGTAAGTACCTGCTAGATGGTCACAATGTTAGGACTTGGGAGGGAAACTTTATCTTTCAAATATCTGCTGTGAGATAGCCGATGTTTACCCTTCATAAGAAAACTGATCAGAGCACAAAATATAACGAAGTCCTGGCTCCCCACTCCCATTGAAGATGAAATAGTTCAGTTTTTGTTGGTCGGATGCTAACTCTCTTCTTCTCAGAGCTTTTCATATATATTTTTTCTTTTTTTCCTTTGCTCCTACTAAGGATCATACACCCCCAGAAGAGGTCTGAACTAACTTACAGCAAATATAAGCACATCTAATAGACAGAAGATGGACAACGAATGATAACATGAAAATCTGGTGGTGTGGCAGGTTAGGAATGACAAGTAGCAGTCAGACATGTCACAGCATACTAAATACCAGTTGCTTGGATTTTGTTAGAATGGTACAGCCCTATTTCATAACCAGCTAACCCCTTGGTGCTGAGCTTTAACTTGCTGATAAGACAGAATGAAATATCTGTAAGAGGGCAAAGCTGTATCGCATTATTCTTCATTATTTCTGAGGTAAAACTGAAACTATGCATCCTGACCTTGTCTAACTGTACGGCCTCTCCAGTAATACCTTTCTGACAAGTGTATAATCTCTCTCCTATCACTTCTGCCTTTTAACTAATGTTTCCATCAAAACCACGAGAGATGGCTGCCAACTTTCCCACAGTGGAATCCCTTTTTATTGCTATATTAGTTCTCAATCATTCTTGGTATTTTTTTAAACTCCTGAAGTTTAAGCCTAATAATATGAATTTTTATCCTGGATCTATAGACTTATGAAGTTTTCCAATATATTGCCACGATAGAAAATTTTTGGAAGGCAGAAGGAAATGTTAATCATCCCATCATCCTTGTGGTAATCTCTGGAATTGATAGAGATATTATCTCAAGGCTCACAAGTAATAATTATAGTATTGGAAAAAATGACAGCTTGTGTGTGCTAACTATGAGCTGTGTACCTTTATTGGAAACATGCAAATTAGGGCTTATAGAAAGCTGCATAATAATAGCCTCTCATTATGTCATATTTCCCTGAAATTGTGTCACATTTACATATAGTGGCACTGAGGGTAACATCATGGAGGGTCCTCTGGTGACACACTTGTGGGATCTGGCCACATGGTGGTTCCATTTAGGACAGGATGAACACAAGGAAGCTGTGCCAACCAAAGTGGAGTTCAGCATTCGGCACTTAGGCAGTTCCCCAAAGAAATATGTTAAGAGGTGCTTGAAAGCACGTTGGAGTCTGTTTGGAATCTAGATTCTGCTTTTAGAATGACTTACTGTGTACTTAAGGAGTTCACAGACAATTGGAAGCAATTTATGGGTTCCTGCATTTATTTTTGCCTCACTTCCCTGTGGCAATGAACTGTCAGACGACAGCAGAATTGGAATGTGATGCATGTATGTTTCATTTGATCTTTCAAGGAATCTGACTCATGTAGTTTTGGAAGAGAAACATAGCACTCAGTGCATTTGCTTAACTAACACTACTCGCTGTTGATTCTGACACTCAGAAAGCCAGTGTTGTGTTCCTCTGCTGTGGCATGAAGAAAGTCAGGGTTCACGGAAGGGACCCCAGGTTGGAAGAGAGGACCATCCAGACCCACCATGGCACTAACACTATCACAGGAGAGTGGGCAAATCACATATCCCCTGAACTGGGATGGAGCTGTTTTGTTCTCAGTAGTACAATATGCTTGATGGTCAAGAGTATGGTTAGGGGCATAAAAGCAATGTCTAAGAAGAAAGTATTAGTGGCAAACTCAGTCACTAGCTATTTGTGTGTGTGTGTGTGTGTGTGTGTGTGTGTGTATGTGTGCAACAATCGCATCTTTCTTTGCATGTATGTATTTGTATATTTATGTATGTATTTATATCTGTATATATATGTGTGTGTGTGTGTGTGTGTGTGTGTGTGCTCGAGTATTATATAATTAGAGAAGTGACAAAATATACAAAATTACTCCTCCAAAGTAGAACAGATTTCCAGCTACCCCTGGAATTTTCCATGCCATTCAGCTCTAGCCTCCCCATTCTCCATCCTGCAGGATGCCTGGTGGGCCCAGTAGCATTTGAGTACTGACTTTCTCACTCTTGGTATGCATCTCTTGAGGTTCTAGATTTTGGGAATAGACCTGTAGCCACAAGAGATATGTCAGTAACCCTAACCAGTTTCAGCCTGTACATGGAATGTAGTCTTTTGCCAGGGACAGTGGGAATCACAAAAGGAAATACAGTGCTTCCATGTTTATAATTAAGCTATAGACATAGAGCTGATATAAAGACTGATTTTATTATTGACTTTCAAAACAGACTCTGCAAAACTTCTCTAGAGAATGTTTTCCATTTTCAAAGTGGTCCCCTATAGCAGATAATAAAAATGTATCTAGAGACCAATTCTTAGGTGTGTCTGCTGAGTGTTTTTAATGGAAAATAAAAGTTATCTTTTGCCAGGATTTTATAAACAAGCAAAAACAACAGGGAGCCAAGTCTAGTGAGTAAGATCTGCAATTAAAGAGATGATTATCAGATTGGAATAAAACCAAGCATTTTTTTTGTTTTGATGAACAAATGCGTTTATTGGGGTTTCTTATAGGCATCTGGGAAAGGTGGTCCTTCTGAGAGTTCAGTGACTCAAAGCATTACTGAAAAGCCCCACCCAGAGCAGGTGATGACCCACTAAAACCGGAACCTTAGAGCTCTCTGCATGACTTACAGGCAGCTCTACAGGTTGGAGAGTCTTCTCTCTTCAGCAGCCCTTACTACTTATACAGACTTGGGGAGGGAGGAGCCTTGCGATGCTGGTGAACTTCAGGGAATCCCTGAGACTTCTGAGATGTTTACTCCCTGACTCTTTTTAAATATGTATATTTTATTTTACACTTTGAGAATTTCATACACATTAATATATTTTGACCACTTCTGTTTCCCACCCTCTTCAACTCCTCCCAGATCCCCATCTATGTCCCCTTCCCATATTTATGCCCTTAATGAAGTATTTTTAACTAAAAAATTACTGTAAGAAAGATGATTCCACTGGTCTTAGCTGATGCTTTTGTGTCATACAGAATTCTTCTAGTGTTTAAGAACAGTTTTAGCATTTTAATAGATAAAGAAGATAGGTACCGTGTATCACAACATGCAATATAACATAAATCATAATTTGTTGCCTCAGTAAAACCAGATACCATAAACAAATATGGGATATTATTGTAATTCTATACATGTACTTCCTGTTGTTTCTGCTTCTACAGGATGTTGACATTTTTATAATAAAGCAGTTGATCATTTTCAGATTGATTTTTATTATTTTAAATTACATGTTGGGGTGTGTGTGTGTGTATGCGCGCGCGCATATGGGTATGTGCATATGAGCGCAGGTGCCCTTGGAGGCCGAAATCATTGGACTCTTGGAACTGGAATTTCAGATAGTTGTAAGCCACCTAGTATGGGAACCCAGGAGCCAAAATCAGGTCCTTCTGAAATACAGCAAATACTCTTAAGTGCTGAACCATCTCTCCAGTCTTACCACTAACCAATTTTTATCTAGATTATATTAAAGAAAATAATTAAGTATTTATTAAGTGGGCTTAACCTCTTCTTTGGAGGTGAAGAAATGATCCACCTCAGTGGTTTTCATGCCACCCATGCACAGCATAATCTTTCCAGAACATTTTCTTATGAAGCTCATTTGAATTTTACAGTTTAGAGAGCCATGTGATTTGCGTCTAATGTTTCTTTACCAGTAAAATGTTCAGGTGGTACTGAATGGATATCAATGTCCTTTTCAAACATATCATGCTGCAGTTCTTTTTCTTTCCTTGAATAAAATCATTAGCCAGCATTTGGCTCTTAACTACTTGGTAGAAATCTTTGGCATGCTCAACATTTTTAATGAATGGTTCTCAGAGACTGACCAGATCGATAATTGCCTTCCATAGTAAACATAAATATAGCACAGTAGCTTTCTGAAATGATTTGTTGGTAGCCAAATTGTAGCTGTTGGCTCACTTTCATTCTTAGCTTATTTTAGTAGGGGCATATGCTAGGAATTCACCTCTCTAAATTCTACATTAATTATTCTTTGCTTCAAATCATCACCTACTTTTGTTCAGATACCAAGCAGTCCCCACTGCAGCTGTTACCATGTGGCAGTTGACTGGTTGAACTTGGGAACCCTGCTCCTCACTGAAACATGTTGCCATGTATTCTTGCGGCCATGTGATTGCTCTTCTCCTTCACGGGTTATTCAAGAAGAAAATTAGCTTCATTTCTTCACAGAGATGCTTTGCATAAACAAGCAGCCATCGTTCATCTACAAATCATATGAAGTTAAATGGAATCAATTACATTTGTGTATGAGCATTCAGGGAGCTACTGTCAGGATGTCCTTGCTGTGGGTGGCTGAGAGAGGTTGATAGCATCAGATCGGAGGGCCACCATTCATTCGCAGCTGGGATCCCTTGATGTAAGAATGTATTGCATGTTTTTGTGGGTATAAATATGCACAGATGTCCTCATTCTCTCTGAGTGGTTTGGATGCCATTTTGAATCTGGTTGGAACCCTTCCCCCATGATTTGGTTAAGAGACAAAATTATGTTATGTATAAGCCAGCACCAATGTAATCCAAAGCTCATTTCTACATTTGGCCAAGCTCCGGCTTCAGCTTTCTGCTGGTGTTTGTGTCACAGAAAGGGATTCTGCTCGAGTCACAAGTATCTGTGGCCTTGTCTTTAGAGAAGTGGCATTTGAATACACTTAGAGAAATTGCATCCACTTGAGAGAAACAAATCATTTGGACTAGAAATGTGCTAGTCCTCAGAAATCTGGAGGGATTCTTTTTCCTTATATATTAATTTTATCTATTTACTTAGCATTTGGTTTTTTTTTTTTTTTGGTAAACTAATATAGACGCATGATATCCCCCTTGCCCATGTGAATATCAGTTCTATAAGAGAGTGAATTCCTTTTGTTAGTTATCATTAACCTTAAAAAAAAATTCAAATAAGGGAGCACCAGAGTGCCAGTGAGGTTTTCATTCGACTGAATGAAATTCTAGGTAAATGATTGGTTTAGACAGCATTTGGCTCTATGATTTGTTGTTTGGTTTGGGATAAATCGTATGCACCGCTGCACAACTGGCGGGCTGGATTGTGCACACTTCGAGCAGCCTTGCAGGGTGACAGAATGGGGTAACACAGCCATAATTTATAGTCACTTATATGAAGATGTTATATCAATTACCTAAGGAAAAATATCCCACTGGATTTATGTCCTTTAGTTATTAAAAAGTGGCAGCTATCTTAAATTAGTTATAGAAAATAAAGAATTCGAGGCAGGAATTAATCACAGTCAGGATCCATGCACAGGCTCTTGACTTGCGGTGCGTGGCAAAACATTTGTTTGGAAAAGGAAAATTGCTATTATAGTCACCTTAATAGAAACAGACAATCAAACAAATCTTAATTTAAAAGATTTCATGCGGCCATAAATCATAATGGCATGGAGATTTAAGGCACAAAAAGCAACTTTATAAAGAAAGAAGGGGTACCAGGGAAAGGCAACAACCAGGGCTGGTGTTTTTCTGTCCATCCATCCTTCCTATAAGCCACACTGCAAATGTCTGTATATTTCAGCCCCAAACCAGGCTGTTCATTTAGCAGGAAAGTGCAACAGTCCCCTAATCTGTTTTCTGTTATGTTCTCTTCCAGTCCACTCTCCACCCAGCAAGTGGAAGGATGGGCTAAGAATATAAATGGAGGCAGACATTTCTCCTAATCAGAACCCATTAGTGTGGCACAGTTGTATCGGGATGAAATCCAGCTCCTCCCTCCTGCATCCTCCCTGTGCACCTCTGTTCTAGCCTTCCTTCAGGTCTTTCCTCCTTCATGGGGGTACCAAAGCCATAATGATACTTCATCCACATTTGGTTCAACCCATTATTTCTAATACTTTTAGCTTTGCTTGAGCTGAGTCCCATAGCAAAAATCAAAACCAAAACTAACAATAATGAGATGGTCTTATGAGGGTAATGAGGTAAGAGCTAAGCCAATGGAATTGGAAGCTCTAATTGTGTTATGAGATGCATATTGCTAATTGTATTAACAGACTGTTGTGTTCTGTTTACATATGGAGATATTTACGAACACCTTGACTGATATTTTGTGGTTAGCACCAATGTTTGCATGCCTGTGAGTGATCGATGCTCCATTATGGAGTGTTACTTGATAGTTGTGACATCCTCTTGGAAAGAGAAATGCATTATCAACATACGCTAAATTTTCCTCATTACTGTATTGCTTTGCCATCTGTCTGCCTAGCTTTCTCAGCCTTCTTTAAATTGGCTTCAGACTGGCCAGTGTCACTGAGCATCCAACCCTTACAGATGGGACCTGGTTTCAGGGCCAACTAAGCTGCAGCTGTGCCCAGTACAGGCCTGGTCACATAGATTTTGGCCAGGGACTCTTGTTTGGTTTTGACAATGGTCTGACCACATTAACATATCAAAAGAAGGTGTTCTTATTGGTGGGATGACAGATTGATAAGTAAGTGATAGACAGATGATAGATAGGTAGGTAAGTAAATGACAGATAGATTTTTTTTTTAATCAAAAGTGCAAACTGCCAACTCTCATCAAAAGCAACTTTTCCTCTCAGTCAGTTCTCAAGTTGGGAGTGATGGGAGAATTGTGTAGAGTAAATGAAGGGAAGTCAGCATTTGGCAGTGTGGCTCCCAAATGGATTCATCAGTGTATTCTACATGGATTATTTCCAAGGACTCAGTACCATCTTTCTTTAGGATCAAAGCACAAATGGAGCTTAGAAAGAAAACAAATTCAAATGCAATTTAATTTTTTTCAACATTGCATTATGCAGAACACGTGGGTTTTTGAAGCATCATTCTTCTTGAATGGAGTATAACTTCATGAAAATTCCATTTCTGTACTCTTCCCTATGAATAAATTGTGTAAATTATAGCTCAAAATTGGAGAAAAATCAACAGGGTTATATCTAACCTTTCTGCATGGCTCAATTACAAATGATACATTTGCTTTTCAGCTGAACACACAGAATTAGAAAGAGGAACCTATTTGTGGCTACATAGACTAAAAGATCATTTTTCATATCATAAGCCTGAAAACAAGGACCAGGTTGTAGCTTAGTTTTCTTTGTAAACAATGAACCTATTGATAAAATAGTATCCTACTTAAACAACAGTCTCCTACTTCTGTCTTCTTAGTTGCAAGAGAAAGTCAAGCTGTATGTCTGGATGCCTTCTTATAGCTTTTTATGAGGCATGATAACTTCACTGAAACTACCAAACCAGTTCAAAGGCTTATTGGACTTATTTGTTCTTTTTGCTTACTGTCTTAAAAATGGTGGCTATTTAGCATTGTAACAACATTTTAAAAACATAAAATTAAAGAAAATAACATACACTGGGCAGTGGTGGGGCACACCTTTAATCCCAGCACTCAGGAGGCAGAGACAGATGGATCTCTGTGAGTTCAAGGCCAGCCTGGTCTACAGAGCAAGTTCCAGGACAGCCAGGACTGTTGTATAGGGAAATCTTGTCTCAAAAAACCAAAAAAAAAAAAAAGAAAGAAAGAAAGAAAGGAAGGAAGGAGAAAGAAAGAAAGAAAGAAAGAAGAAAAGAAAAGAACATACATGAAACAACTTGAACCAGTGTCAATAAGAACTACCTAACTGTCATTTTAAGTACTGTACAAGTCCTTTCTCAAGGATCCTTTTAAGGCATCCTATGGAATTGCCAATGGAGCCACAGGGCAGTGTTTGTCTTTATAATAATAAACACATTGATATTGAATCTATGTGGTTGATTGTTTCTCACTCCTTATAAGGTCTAAGTATAGATAAGTAAAGACAGCATCTCAATGTCTAGAATATTCTATGATGACTGGACTTGGCCAAAATGTGTACCCAATTTACTTGACATCTACTCTAATAGACATGCTTCACGATTTTTATAGACTTTATTGACCTCTACTTGGTCAGCATTTATTAAGAAATTCTAGAAATATATTTAACCTGTTTGGAGGAGGGAGGTAAAGGTTTGCCAAATATGACTTTGAGTTCAAAATTTTTAAAAATAACATTTTCCTCTCTACATAAGAAATTAATGGTTCATTTTAAACTCCTTTAACATCAATCCTATCCATGAATCATTTCTTAATAGCATCGAAATAAAATCCTTTAGACCTTTTCTTTTGCACATTTTTTAAGAAAGAGGAAGAAATTTAAAAATAACTTAACTTTTAGTTACCTCGGCCCTTCATGCCACAACTCCTGAGTGAATGTGAATGCACCCTAGCTTATGATGAAGTTATGTCCCCAAAAACCTATTGTCCACTGAATCTATTTTATATCAAAAAAACATTTGATCATCCTCATCTTCCAAACACAGGAGCTTACCTGGCCTGCATTAAGGGTTCTCCGAATGCTGACTTTCACCCAGAGTTGAGTGAACAAAAAAAGTATTGAATTGCTCATATGTTTTATTTAATTTTGGACAAAAAAAATCTCTGACAAAGCCACTCACTGTAGAGTGTCAAGTGCTCCCTTTTGTGACCATGTGGCTGGCTGAGACGTGTGGCTGGCTGCAACTGCCTAGCATCCAGAGGGATAGAGAAAATTGTGCCACAAATCACCATCCAGGGAAAGGATCAAAGATTAACATAAGGTTCCTACAGAATGCTAATCACTTTTGAACTATCACAAAGTTGAAAGAAATCTAAGTGAATCCATCATAAGAACTACGTGCATATGTCCTGCAAGCCACATACTATTGAATGTTGACTATTAGCTAAGTAAAATGCTGTGAACTTGTTAGATATGATGGAAGATAGTTTGTCTTTTATGTTGCTTTATTTAGAAATCCCTAAATGGGGATTATTTTAGCCCAAAATGTCACTACTAGGTGAATGAAAATCAAGGAAACCTTAGTGTAGAAAACAGGTATAGTCTTTGTCTGGGTAAATAGTTCTTGTTACATTTACAACAGTATGCAAAACTTTTGTAGGAGCTGCCTGTTGTTAATAGTTTTAAATGGTTTTTGTCATTACAAACGTGTTGGATGCTATAAGTTTGTATCACATTAAACAGTTTAAATGTATTCTTTTGTGGACTGTTTAGTAATGAAAACAACTACCTTTTCGACTTTTGGACAGGGCTGAGATTGCGTACAGGCTTTGCGTGAGATAAACCAGTGCTCTACCATTTCTCTGCTCCCAAGTTCCCATATTTTTAGATATTTTAATGAGAAATTCTATTGACAAGTATGAATTTAGCATTCTGGAATATGCTGTATCTGTACATTTCATTCGCTGGGTTTTGTGTTTGTTCCCTGAAGACCTTCCCTTTGTGCTTTCATGGTAGTAGTCAGATGTTGGCCTGCTGAAAGCTCACATATACTCCACTAAATTTGCCTTTGTTCATTTACTTTAGTTTATATGCATGAGTGTGTTGCCTGCATGCATGTCTGTACCACGTGCGTGCCTGTACCAATGCAGGGCAGAGGAGAACATCAGATTCCCCAGCACTGGAGTTACAGATGGTTATGAATCATTGCGTGGGTGCTGAAAATGAATCCCAGGTCCTCTGTGAGAGCAGTGTAACCGCTGAGCCATCTCTTCAGTACCTTAATTTGCTCTTTTGATAAGATCAAGTGATGGGATAAGCCAATTCTTTTATAATTTTATGCTATAATGCTTTGCTTAATATATATTTAAAGTCAGTGCTAAAGAATAGAAGCATACACAGAAAAAAATCACAAATCTGTAACTCTTAATAGTAGAGGACCTTAGCCGGGTGGTGGTGGCGCACGCCTTTAATCCCAGCACTCGGGAGGCAGAGGCAGGCGGACCTCTGTGAGTTCGAGGCCAGCCTGGTCTCCAAAGCGAGTTCCAGGAAAGGCGCAAAGCTACACAGAGAAACCCTGTCTCGAAAAAACAAACAAACAAACAAAATAGTAGAGGACCTTGACAGGTCCCCTAGGCTGGCCAACTTTACATGGAAAAGCGTGCCATTCAAGGGAGGTGGCCTGTCTTGCTCAGGACAGGAGCAATACCGGAAGTAGAAATCAGAACTCCTATTTCTGGCTGACCACACTCCACATATCAGTACTTACATGTAAATACTTAGCAGCCCATGTAAAATACCAAAATTTTAGAGAATATTGTGAGTATGATAAAATGTGAACTATTTCCTGTGTATAGGGGATATGACCACTAACTGAGAAATCTTTAAAGTACTTTGACAAATAATAGCATTTCTCGGTAAGATTTAGTGACTTTTACATTATATCAGCATTAGTTGTTGTGGCTACATTTTTTTTATACAACAAAACCAATAAATAAGTAAATAAGTAAGTAAAGAAAGAAAGAATAGGTGAGCACAAGTCAGTGCTGTGACAAGCCATACTGACATATTTACAAAAGCAAAAAATCAGTGACATCAATTGTCCTGATTTGAAGTTTTTGATATTTTGTTCCTTGTGGATTTATTAACTAATGTTTGTACTTGACTGACATCACTTTTATCTAATATCTTTCTTCTGTTCCAAAATCTTGTCTAGAATATTTTACCTTTATTTGATGTGCCACATAGATAGTTACAATACTAACTTTAAAGTATTTCTAGAATAGTGTCTACTGTGATAACTGAAATATTTGGCATATCTTCAGATTTTCACTTGGAATCAGTGGCTTACCTCTCTCCCCTTAGACCTGACTTGGGTACGCACAACACATGGATATCATATATGGAGCACTTTAATTTGTCTATAAGAGATGTACCTTTACCTATTTTTATCGCCAAAAATACTTGGGATAAATTTTCTAGGTAAAAATGTGATTCTAAGTTACTATGAAAACTAGGAGCACATTTCAAAATGTGGGTATATTGACTAGTAGATGTGGATGAAGCTGAATATTTCTTACTATAAATATGTGAAAACCCATCACAGTGCGTATATTATCTGAGCTCTCCAGTCAGACTTCATGCCAGTTTAATAAAATGAAGACATACACATGACAAGCTAGAAAGCATAGATGAGCACAGCTAGTAGCATCCCAATCTTACTTTAAAGATTATTCTTTGACTCTTATAACAAGTAAGTATGGGTGTTGTATTGTCTCTTCCAGAATACCTCATCATTCTACAATTTAAATGTGGGTAATTATTTTCACCAAATGTTACTCATTGAAATAATTTCTGGATCTGGCAATAACATTTAACACTCAGTATAATGTTTTGATTTTCTCTCATGCCCCGATGCATTTGGACTTATTACCAAATCATTACTACAAGGCTAGAAGTTTCAATAATTTATGGAAGTCATTGTGCCAGGATGAGTAGTTACCCGGCCAGAAATGGCTTGAACATTCCACACACATGCCATATTCTTTAATCTTCTCATTTGAGTTTCTCTTATGCCCATTTTTCCTTATATATAAAATACAGTAATATTTTGAGCAAAACTTCCGAAGATTCTATTCATCATATGGCCTAATTCCCTGTACCTATTTTAAATGACTCTAATAATGTAGCCATGTCCAGTACTTGGTTTGCTGTCTATCTCTGATGTTGATATTGGCCTTTTGCCTTCTTTTTGAATGCATAGTGATTTCATATCATCATTCTAATTACTGTCACAGAGTTTGCATGGAATGGTAGCATTCTGGTTTATAATAACTCTATTGAGAATAGAAACAATACACAAGATTCTCTGCCTAATGTTGTCTGTTCTGTACTAAATCCACAATGTATACTTTTACCTAAAAGTTTCACTAAATGGCTATATAAATAATGTGATATTTATGAACTCATTTTAAACATCTCACTGAATTTTATAATAAAACTATGACTCTCTACCTTTGAAACATGTCTTGCTTTTCTCTTTTGCAAGTATTAACTCTCCTTTGTGCATTCTGCATAATAAATAAAACTCAGTCTTGAATTCAGTGAATGAAGAATCTCATTTCACATAGAAGCCAAATTTTTGTTTTAAAAATTACCCTTAAGCCGGGCAGTGGTGGCGCACGCCTTTAATCCCAGCACTCGGGAGGCAGAGCCAGGTGGATCTCTGTGAGTTCAAGGCCAGCCTGGGCTACCAAGTGAGTTCCAGGAAAGGCGCAAAGCTACACAGAGAAACCCTGTCTCAAAAAACCAAAAAAAAAAAAAATTGCCCTTAATTCATCATAATTTCTCAACTGATAAAGACATTTTTTTAGAAATAAGACATATTACAGGGCTCCTACTTAAAATGACCATGTTCCCACATATGCAATTTTCCCTGCCTAAAATCCAATGAAAGGGTCCTAAGAGATCCAAAATGGTACCAATGCGAAGGAACTAAAGGAGGAAGAGAAAGGCAGTAAGTACAACATCCATTAACATATTGATAAAGCAAGAAGCAGATGATGGTTGACAGTCCAAGCAGAATCAACTTCTGTAGAACCTTCAGAGGGTAGGATGACCAATCAGGGAAACCATGAAATGACCTTTATCCCCAATGTGAAGTTATTTGAAGATAAATTCTGTAGGGGACTTAGGGTTATGTGAGGTCATGAGGATGGGACTCCCATGAAGTAGTCAAATGTTCTTTGAATGAGAGGCTGCAGTTTCCATTGCAAGTGGTTAGACATCTGCATGCCAAGAAGAGAGTTGACACCAGGAACTGAGTCCATGGGCACCTTAATCGAAATCTGTTGATTGAGCTACCCACCTTATGAGATTTTGTTGTAGCAGTTCAATCTAGGTCAGGAGGGATCATGACCTTGGGCAAGGCAGTTCTTTATGGCTGAGGGACATTCCAAGACTCAGCTGGTAGATAATAAACACCAGCCCCTCCAGCAGCTGAGGAATCGATGCATTAGTCCAAAGTGGGGAGCCCGGGTGGCACATAGAGTATTTCCTACTTAAAATGGTTAAATAAAAAACAAATATTAGCATTTTAACCTCCAAAGGGCTTTTTATCCCCCAAGTAACTTCATATTAGGGATTGAGGTCTTCAGCACATGAATTTGGGAGGAAAGAAAACATTTGATCCATAGTGACTTCCTTGAAGATGCCCAGATCCAGAAATATGGAAGTAAATGGCATAGAATATGGCTAGAGGCCGGGCGTTGGTGGCTCACGCCTTTAATCCCAGCACTCGGGAGGCAGAGCCAGGCGGATCTCTGTGAGTTCGAGGCCAGCCTGGGCTACCAAGTGAGCTCCAGGAAAGGCGCAAAGCTACACAGAGAAACCCTGTCTCGAAAAACCAAAAAAAAAAAAAAAATGTGGCTAGAATATTTTTAGCTGGTAAAGTACAAGAACACTGGTCACATGGAGAAGAGAAAGGATATAGGATGGATATATATATATATAAATTTAACAAATATATATGTCATTTAACATACTGATTTCAGCTACCTACACATATAGCATTGATAAAGTTAATGATTAATTTTAAGTATTAATTGTAGATAAAACAGATCAGCTGTGCACACAAAGTTTTAAATATAGTACCATTTTTATTTATAGTAATTAGTCCAGTACCTTTTTAAATTCAACCTTAAGAGACAGTAAAAATAAATAGTGAGGCACTATGACTATGACTCAGTCAACACAGTGTTTGTTTGCCATGCAAGCTTGAGGATCTGATTCCTAGCATCCATGGAAAAATCTGGGATATAACCATGAACACCCATAATCCCAGTGCTGGAGAGGCAGGGACAGAGGACCCCTGGGACTTTGTGGTCAGCCTGCCTGACTGAATTGTTGAGCTTCTGACTCAATGAGAGACCATGTCTCAAAAAATAAGGTGGAAAGTGATTCAGGAAGACAACCCAGTGTAGACCTCTGGCTTCTACAGCACATGCATGATACTTACACCTACATGTGGACAGGAACATGCACACACACACACACACACACACACACACACGCACGCACGCACACACACACACACACACGTGCTCACACATGGTGATAATAACAGCAAATGAAACTGGGCTAAATCCCATGCTAAATGACTTCCAAACATAGTTTCAATTTCTCTCCCATTACCCAGCAAAGTGGGCATCACTACCGTCACTGGTACTTGAAAAAGTTGCATTGATTGCTCAAGGTCAAAGTAGCCAGTGTGTGGCAGAACTGCTGCTTGATTTTAGGTCTAAAGCCAGAGCTTGGCTTCTTAACCACTGTGGCTTGAAAGGGCAGTACACTCATATTCCTGTACTCAGTGTCTCAAAATGATTCTATAATATGGTGAGCCATATGTCCTTTCCTCCAACATAGAGTGTCCTTAAACTTAGATGTTGAAGATTATCTGAAAGCTCCAATTTTTAAAATCATATCTTGCTTTACAACATTCTGGTTGTGTATTAGAGATTAATAGTACTTTAATAAACATCCCATATCAGGCCTGTGTAGGAATGCTCCAATTTATCCCAAATTAGCTAAAAACAGGCTGTGATTGGACATCAGTGAGCCTTGGAGCCAGGCTGTTTTCTGATTCTCTTTTCCCAGTGAAAATTATTACTAACTGTAATTTTATTATATTGTACACACAGGGCCCTGCTATGTATCCCTGGTAGGTCTGGCTGCCTGGAACTCACTTCATAGCTCAGGTTGGCCTCAGACTCGTGCATGGTGTTCCTGACTCTGTCTCCTTATATATGCATCACTATACTCAGCTCTTGGAGCATGACTCTTAAACACACACACACTGTGCCTTGTAACTCACCTTTGGGAAGAAGGTATTACAAGACTACATGACCCACCGCTATGAATTCAGATGCACAAAGCATAAAGCCAGTGACTGCCCCCTTGCACGTGTTCACGAAGTGTTAACTATCATCCCAGGAGTCTAAAAAAAGCAAGTTTTCAATGGATCAAGAACTATTTGGCTTCTAAAGAATGAAGCTCCACTGTCCCTTTGATATTGGCATTTTCCTGTTTAAATCTCTCATCTTTTTGTGTATTTTGTTTTCCTATTCTTTTGAATATAGAAATAAATGTATAAAGTTCAAGCTTTCATATGGGTATCCAATTCAATTATGAATTTTTACTGTGCTCTGTGTTTCCTGCCCCACTCCCTTACACACACACACACATACACACACACACACACACACACACACACACACACACACACACACACGGACAAACTCTATTATTCCATGGCTTCCAAATCAGGTGTAATGCTGCTGTCCTCTTCTGTCTTAACTTTTGGAAGAGAAAACAAGATTAATAAATTATGATCATTTGTACATATTTGCTTTCTTTGGCTGAAAGAGAGTATCTTCAGAACCTTTTAAAGCTCATGATAGTGATGTGTTCTTGATGTTCAAGTGATGATATTTGCACAGTTTGGCCCATGTATGGAGCAGAGAGGTACTCACTTCTGTTTGCTGTGCTTAACCCTCCATTTTCTGTGATCAGAGGTTAGAGGATCAGAAAGGGTTAGTGGCATTTGGCCAGTATATGTTTGTTTCCTTGGTGTGTGTCAGTATTTAAATGTCACCTGCCTGACTTTGGTCTACTTAATATGTCTCAGAAAAGTAAATTGTGCTGAAAATTTTGAGGGAGCAGAGAGTGGAGGGAAACACTGTGGCGTGTGAGGACGAAAGTCACCGACACCTGGCGTCAGTCAGTGGCTGGAACCTTTTCTTGTGAATACATTAGACTGAGCTCTCAGTGGCTTTCCTTCAGTTCCTTAGCCAGAACCAAGAGATGATTTTCAGATTGAAAAAGAAATGCATGGTTATGAAGCTAGGGATTATGATCGGATCAGTCCTTAGCTTATCCATTTTAAATCTCCATTTAGCCAAAGCCGAATGCATTTTGGATTAGCAGCCTTTGGGGTTATCTTATTCTCTGTGGCTTCCTATCACCGCTGACTGTACTTGGGCTCTTTAAAATCCCTGCTCTCCATTTAGATGGAGGTCTTATAGCAAAGGAAAATTACCTTGCCATATAGCGAAGGTGATGAAAGATCTGGAGCATAGAACTGCGCCAAGGAACAATCTCTGGTAAGTCGTTAGGAATTTATGACTATCCGTGTGACTTAAGTCATGGAAGCGCAACTCAGGGTATCTGAGACTTTTCACACTAATTGACTAATTGTGTTAACCATAAAACCAAAATTATTTTATTCTCTGTTCTCTAGGCCAATGCTAATCCCAACTCTGATATGAAATGTGGCTGCTGTGAGCTCTTAGTTTGTTTGAAACCAATTTGCTGAATACTTTGAGGGTTTTGGTTTTTTTGTTTTGCTTTGGCAAGTGGAATATGTTGGTGGAGTAAACTGTAAGAAAAAAATTGAGAGACTTACTGTCAATTCTAACATGATTTTCTGTTTGTCAGGGAGGAATTGGTTTTACTTTGTTTGATAATTTTTGCTTGTTTGTTTTGTTTTGAGGAACCATCTCATATGTAACCCAGTTTGGACTCAAACTGGTGATTCTCCTGCCTCAGCTTCCCAAATGCTGGCATCAAAATGCATTAGCCACCATGTCTGGCAGAAGATTTGCTTTAAAAAATAATAGGACTTTTAATGGCTATAACTTTTTTTGAGAAATGAACCTCTTCCTCCACATCTATCGCCCTCCACAACTTCTGTGATTTGGTCCACATTTTTATAGGTTTTCCCCCTTAATTTTAGTTTTTAGTTAGCTTACTAAGTAGCATATTTCCTGTTACATCTTCATACAGATTTAGTTTTGGTAGACTCTCCTCCCCACCTTGTTCTATCCCATCGCCTTCTCCCCGTCCTCACTTAAACCCCCAATATGTCTGCTACTTAGCACCACCTGTGAATGAATGCCCTTTTAAAAGTTGATTTCATATATCAGAAAACTTAATGGGCTAGGAAGAAATGTACACGCCTTAGAAGCCAACTGGTGTATGTTACAAGAGAGGGAATTTCCTTCGTGATTGCTGATGAAGCTCATTCAGCAGTGGTTCTTAAAACACTGATTATAAACACCCAGGAACCGCAGACTTGGAGAATGTAGGAAATTATACTTTCTGGGATCTCCAAATTACCTGAAGTCAGCAGCTCTTTCTTGAGGGGGAATGTTACTAAGCATATTTTCCATATGACCTTTTTATCAGGTAAACCCCTTGAGGATACATCAGGGCTTCACATGGTGCTTACTGCCTCTAAAATGTGGAGAAAATGGTAGGCTAGGGTCTAAAGGCTGTCATTTGTGGCAACTACCTACAGAACACATCTCTGAACCTGTCAGAGCTGGCTCTCCAGGATGTGGTCTAAATGCTCTTCTACCTCTTTCTAGCTTCAGTGTAAGGAGCATGTACGGTGCGTGTCCAGGCTGACTCAGTCTTACACCTCCTGGGGAATGGAGGGGGTGCTGTAATTGTCACCCCTATGCTATCCATTCTCACTTCCAAAAGGGCCTCCTTCTCCTCTGGTTGTAAAATGGAATGAACAACGCAGGTAGTGGCATCTTGTAGATCACTTCACATTCTTCCACCCTCTCCCTCTTTTCTTATTTCAATTAGAATTGATTTGTTCCTGTCAAATGAGTGGGTTCATACAGTGACAGCATCTCTCCAGTTCTTGGAATTTTCATGGCACACATCAGAAGTCTAGATCAACTTCTCCCCACTGTGACGAAATAACTGAGATGAACAACCAATAGAAAAAAAGAACAATGGTGTTGGCCTATGGTTTCCGAGGCTCCATCAACAAAGGCCTGTGATGAGGCAGTGAATTAAGATAGAAGGGACATGTGACAAAGGCAGCATCTCACCTCATGGTGGCTGGGGAGCAGAGACAGATAGAAGAGGCCAAGACCACTATCTATCACTCAAAGTGTGTTGCCAGAGGGCATCTAGTCAGGCCTACCTTCCACAGACTCAACCAACTCTCAATAATCCATTAAATCGTGAACCTACCAATAGACCATTGATTAGGCCAGGGCCTTTGTGTTCTACTTACCTCTAAATAACACTGCTGGGGACCAAGCCCTCATCAAGTGAGCCTGTAGGAGATACTTCTGATTCAAACTTTCACTTATTTTCAGTATAATAGGGTACCATATCTCAGCGGAGAGTTCTAATGTGGGCTACTCTGTGTAAATTGAGCCCAGTTGTAAAGTTTCATACCACTAAATACCCAAATGTAGGAAAATGGTTCTGACTGGAATTCCAGTCTGTTCTCCATCCCTGACAAAGACCCTGTACCCCTTAACTTCACTCCATTCCTAAGACATGGGTGCCTCTTCATCTCGGCGTTTGCCAAAGTATAAACACAAGGAGTAGAATGTCTACAGCTAGCATTATTAGATTATTTTTAAAATGCAATATTTAATTTCTAATAAAAATGACTCCACTGAGTGCTGTGGGATGTTCTGTATGGCAAATGTGTTGCTAATAAAACACTGATTGGCCAGTGGCTAGGCAGGAAGTATAGGCGGGACTAACAGAGAGAATAAAAAGAGCAGGAAGGTGGAAGGAGACGCTGCCAGACGCTGCCAGCCACCGCCAGGACAAGCAGCCTGTAAAGATGCCGGTAAGCCACGAGCCATGTGGCAAGGAACAGAATTATAGAAATGGATTAATTTAGGATATAAGAACAGTTAGCAAGAAGCCTGCCACGGCCATACAGTTTGTAAACAATGTAAGTCTCTGTGTTTACTTGGTTGGGTCTGAGCAGCTGTGGGACTGGCAGGTGAAAGAGATTTGTCCTGACTGTGGGTCAGGCAGGAAAACTCTAGCAATAACTGTTATTA
Organism: Peromyscus nudipes; assembly: GCA_902168325.1. Taxonomy (NCBI): domain Eukaryota; kingdom Metazoa; phylum Chordata; class Mammalia; order Rodentia; family Cricetidae; genus Peromyscus; species Peromyscus nudipes. The sequence continues at coordinate 30,990 of CABHPH010161298.1, forward strand.
TGAATTTTCCTAATCCCAACACCCCAGTTCCATAAGAGGGTACATAAACATATTTTATGTACCTGTGCTAGCACATGCTAAGTGTTCTATTACTCTTTTTCTAAAGGACTACATTTGGCTTAGGCAGGCAAAAGTTTAGTTCTGAGAAGGAGTTGAGCAGGGCACACTGTCACAGAGACTCAAAACTCCATTCTCCTTTCACTGGTCTGAGGTACCCCAGGTCTCCTTCCCCTTCACAGGACAGTAATTGAGTTGTGGGATACGGGATCCGCTGCTCAATATTCACTTGTAATTTGCATTGAAATGTCAAATGCGTTATTTGGGAATACTCCAGGTAATGCTGGAAGGTATTTAATTTAAAAGCCTTCCTGGGGGAAAAGCTTAGTCTACAAGCAAACGGAACTGGACACACTGTACAACTTTTAAAAGTCAAGTGGACAAATGAGATGCTCAGAACTTTAATGATGGACAGGGAAGAATCTCTATTCTAAATGGTGATAGAGCAAAAAAAAAATATTTATTTCACACACTTGGCTCGAATGCTTAAGCTTTAGACAAACATTAAATGCAAACCTTGAGATTGCTACATGTGGTATTTGTGTTAGTCTGGTTGGGGTGCCATAAGGGAATACCACCGATTGGAGACTTAAACAACAGAAATTTATTTTCCCAGAATTTTAGAGGCTACGAGTCTAAAGAGAGCACATTGATGGTCCTGGTTTCTTCCAACATCCCCCTTCTCCTGGGGTCTCTACAAGGTCTCCCTTCTATGTGCTTGTATACTGTTATCTGTGTGGATCGCCAAACCCCTCTTCTTCTAAAGATGCCCATTGGATTTTGTCAAAGCCCATCCTCAGGACCCCATTTGACCTTAATGGTCTTTTAAAGTCCCTACTTCCAAACACAGCTACATTCCCAGGTAATGGGGATTAGGGCTTCAATGTATTACTTTGCGGGGACAAGAATTCATCAAAGAACAGTGTCTAAGCCAGACGTTGTCTTGGAAACAATTGATTTGATCAGCAGGCAAGTATGGCGTACCCACCATGCTGTGTTTGGACCTGCCTTGGTGGAAAGACATATGTTAGTGTGGCTGTCACTGGGGAGATTCCTGTGACACATGGCAGGTGTTCCAGGTGAGTGGGATGAATTATTTCCGAGACAAGTACTCTTACCTACCAGTCATTTCTCCACTTAAGCCACAGCCTGCCCTTCCTGTAACTCATGAGTACCACTCACCCCACTGTGTTGAATGTTCAGAGAGGCATTTTACAGACAGATGGACTGTATATGTGGAATTTTAAGGAGCATACCATACAAATGCCAGCAAATTCTAGTCACAGTGGGTTTTTTTCAAAGCCAGAAAGCCCACACATTATATTTGAAAGTCAAGATAGAAAGGCTGAGTGAGAACACAGCCCTATGAGATACAGTTGGTATAACGTAGGAGAGTCACTGTCCACCTCTCAATCATGTGCTCTCCTCTATAAAGAGGAGAAAAGAGAATGACTGAGTCCAGAAAGATTTCTTAGTTCATTTGGGTCCACTTTAACAGATAACCACAAATAAAAAACAAACAAACAAAAACAAAAAAGTGGTTTATAAACAACAGGCATTTACTTTCTACAGTTTGAGAAGTTGGAAAGTCTAGGATTAAGGTTCCAGCTGTCCCTGTGTCTGGTGAGGGCCCACATGATGCCTCTGAATCACAGAACAACTCATGCTTTTCTATATAATGAGTTGAGAGAGGAGTGTTGAGAGAGCCTACAGTTCCTTTTCTTTTGTTATTGTCTATCTGTGTGTGGTGTATGCTAGTGGGTTGGGTGTGTGAGTGTGTGTGGTATAGACACACATGCCCACACCCTTGCACACATGTGCAGAGGCTAGAGGGGATTGTCTGGTGTCCTACTCTAGCCCTCTCGGCCTTATTTCTTTGAGACAGGGTCTGTCATTGAACCTGGAAGTAGGCTGGCCGAGAGCAAGCCCAGGTGATGCCCCGTTTCTGCCATCACAAAGCACTGGAGTTATAGATGTGCATGGCCATGCCCAGCCTGACACATGATTGCTGAGGCCCTCATCCCTGCACAGCAAGTGCTCTTACTCACTGAGCCATCTCCCAGACCTTGGGTTCCTCTCTCTAAAGAACACTTCTCCTGTGTTTCATGCTTCTTCTCAGGAGATGTGAGCCAACATCTATACACCCCATTAGGGCACCAACAACAGATCACAGGAGGAACCCCACTGAAGGTTAGTTTAAAGAACCGATGATTTTGTTAATGCTACTTGCAGGAGTGTGGGTGAGAGCTTTCACAGAGGAGCACAGTTGACTCGGAGGCAGCCTCATCCCTGTTGCTGGAAAGCCCAAGCATGTGTGACAGCTCTCAAAAGGTATATCGCTATAGCTCCCAGCATAGCTTGCAGACAGTTCTGCTAAATTACCTACTCCTCATTATTTTCTTTTTACCTAACCTACCCAAACATGGGCCTCTGTGGGGGACCTGCCCCCACCTTACCCTGGATACTCTTGAGGAGAGAGGGGTAAGAAAATATCAGGTAGAATGATAGGCTTAGCCAACGAGAGGAAAGACGGAAACATAGGATAGCTTCTGGAGGACCTGGGTCAATACCCAACGGCTCAGACCTTTATTCAAAGGGCTTTTTATAACAATGCCAAGGAGTGAGGCCAAAGACCTCCCCCTTGCTAGATACAGCCAAGTGCAGACCCTTCCAAGCACCTGATAATCACGCCCGTGGTCAAATTATCTCCTTTTGCAACCCTACTGGGTAAAGCAAGTTCAGATTCTCTGACCTTGAGTGATCTGGGTCTCCACAGGCCTCATGAGTCTTGTAAGTTTCATGAACTTCTACGTTGTTTAAGTTTTCTGAGCTTCCTGAATCTTGGGTCTTCCTCTTCCGTTCAGAAGGAATGTTTGCATTCAGAAGAAATAGCTATGCTATACTCATTCATAAGAGCCCCACTCTCTTTATATCATACAAGATTAGGACTTCAATACATGAATGGTGGCTGGGAAACGAGGCACACAACATAGCCAGGAGCATTCAGTTTATTTCAGTAAACCCGAGGAAGGGAACATGTATGAAGGGCCTAGCATTCAACAGTCCAATAAAAATTAAGTTTTTGTTGACTTTTTTTGCAATTTTATTCTTGAAATTGAATCAAAGTGCTCCTTATGTTCAAATAAACATGGTTAAAAATAACATTGTCATAAGCCTGAGAACATCTAACATGCAAGATTCTTTTTTATTCCATGGGTTCCTTGAGATTATGGAACGTTGTTTCCAACAATTATCTCTAAACAGAGCCAAGCAATGACACTTTCTTACCTAGTGAATATAGGGGTGTGTCAGAAGAAGATTTGCAAGGGAACGGTCTTTGGAAGGATATTGGGTTAGCAAGTATTTGTGCACAGGCTCACTGTGTAGATCTAGGCCTGGAATGAGTTCCCAGTAGGCCAGGTATACACTGGTACAGATCACAGACCTTGGAGTCTGACAATACGGGCTCAAATTCTGACTGCCCTCTTCTGGGTTAGAGAGTGGCATGTTAATTAACCTAGCTAAGCCTCTATTTTCTCCTCTGAAATGAGAAATTAAATAGTGTTTTCTCCAAAGCGTTGTAGTGAAAATTACCTGTTATTATCTATATGAATGAAAAGTGTTTTTACATATAATGCCAGGGTAAGTTTGTTGAGGAAGGATATACACATAGGCAATGTGAAACAATGTTTGTGTGTGGTGTGGTGTGGTGTGTGTGTCTGTGTGTGTGTGTGTGTCTGTGTGTGTGTGTGTGTGTGTGTGTGTGTGTGTGTGTGTGTGTGTGTGTGTGTGAGAGAGAGAGAGAGAGAGAGAGAGAGAGAGAGAGAGAGAGAGAGAGAGAGAGAGTTGGTCCTGGAGCTGTATTTCTTTTCTAATCTCACTTTCTCTTCCCTGGCTCCTCTCACATGTGTCTCCTTGTCTCTTATTGTATCTCTAACCCGCAACTGTATCTTATGTGTGTCATGGATTTAGTGGAAATTCCTTCCATAGGTTGAACCAGTATAAATCAGAAATGACCCCATGCTCTTTGCCTCCTTTGGTCAATGGGTGATGGGTTATGGAAAGAGAATCAGGAATCATATGGACTGGAAGAAGGAAGGACAGAGGATATAATCCAAGTCCATTGGTCAGAGTGTTTGGGAATTCTAGAAAGAAGCAGCCACTGTACTGACAACCTTACCTGCCCGAGCTGGAGTGAGTGTAAAAGCTCTTGTTCATGATATTTCCCAGGTTGAGAGACATTCAGGACAACTTATTACCTTTCTCTGCCTTAGTTTTCTTCTCTACAAATTAAGAGTTGTGGTAATAACATTTTCATAGAGTTAACAGGACTTGAGTTAATATTTAGAAGACATTTCGAATGGTCCTATACAGTAAGCCGACCATGAATACACTGCAAGCATAGAAACAGACTGCTGCTGATTTTCTCCCCAACACCCGGTAGCACACTGTTAAAGGACTAGACTGTGGACCTGTTGTCTGGGGTTCAGCCTTTGTTTCTTCCACTTATCAGCTGGGTGACATTGGACAAGTTGTTTGATATTTTTGTTCATCCATCTCCCTGTCTATGAAATGGGAGTGTGAATAGGGGTACCTAGAGCACAGTGTGATTTTGAGCAAAATATGATCTGAGCAAAGCACTTGGCTTAGCATGTGTGTGCATATTTGTGTCTGTGTGTCTGTGTGTGTTTGTGTATGTATCTATATGTGTCTGTGTGTGTCTATGTGTGTGTGTCTGTCTGTGTTTGTATCTGTGTGTATGTGTGTACCTTTGTGTTTGTGTGTCTATGTCTGTGAGTGTCTGTGTCTGTGTGTGTGTCTGTGTTTGTGTGTCTGTGTGTATGTGTCTGTGTGTTTGTGTGTATTAGATGTGTACTATAGATGTTATCCATAGTATTGTAAGTTTTCATCTTAAGTAACTCCAGGCACTGAGAAGGTCCATGTTCTCTTTGAGCAAGTGATGCTGTTTTTCTTTCCCTGGGATCACTAAGGACGTTTGGGGCTGTGACATTCTTGGAACCCTTGCCCCCTGGCAATATCAATATTACTTCTCGTTCAGAAAATATTGGTCCTTTATTGTTCTGAAAACATAAGCCTGTTAGTGGAATTTCTGTTTTGCAAGTGAAACCCTAGCCTGTGGGTCTGGGGCCACACTGCTGCCACCAAGATTAAGTGACTGACTGAGCCAGGACTTTGATCACATATTTTTTATTAACATTGTCTATATTTTCCTTTTCCTCTGTACATTCATGAAGAGAAAGATCTAGAGTCATGAGCCCCTTCATGCTCTGGTTGGGAGATAAATGAGAGTCTAGAAAGTTTGAAATCAAAACGTTTACTTCAAAGTGAGCCCCAGTGAAGCATTCAGAGTATCTTAACTGGCACTTTTATGTCCCATAGGTTGCTGTCTACAATAGGGACTGAACTCAGAAAGACCTTCAGGAGGAGGCCTTTGTAGCCTCTCCAATTCCTCTCATTTAAAGAAACTATTGCTTTGAATTGTGTGGAACTGTCAGTATAGTTTAATGGTTTTCCATTAAAGAAATATTTAAGTCTTATTTCTAACTGTGGCGACAAGAGACAGAGAACTAGGAGTTCTCCAAAGGAAGCTTCCTGGAAAAAACTGAGCTGACTGGGGTTTAATGTCCAGAGGTAATGGCCTCTCCCAGTGGGTCATTAATTCCCAGAAATTGGCCTGTGCTTCAATTGCTATTGCTTAAGTAAACAATAAATAACATCACCCAGATATGTAATGAACTATAAAACGACCACTTCTCAACCTGCATTGTAGATCCGCCTGCAGCACATGCAAGACTGCCTTCTATTAATCACCCCCTGCCTGATTGATTACTTTCAATCAGCACCCTGTCCCCTATTTTCTTTTAAAATAGATTAATTCCATACTTATGAGGTCAGGGAATAAAAGCATGAGCTTTAGTCCCAGGGGAGGAGGGAAGGTGTCTGCCATAGGACTTCAGTCCCCCTAGCTGTTGTTTAGTTTGCTCTGGTTTCTTTTAGAGCGTCCTGGTGTCCTAAAGCAAGTATTTAAAACTTATACCATGTTGCGGTAATACTGATATTCACTCTGATAACATTAGAAGAAACTGAATGGGACTTCCAGAGAGAAGACTGTTTCAATTATGTTAATAATGTAAGGTGTTATGACCTGCTCATCTTTGACTGTCTTCACTCAACCTCTCCATAGGCTCTAACGAAAATACTCCCTCCCCTCCCCCTCCCTTCTCCTCCCTTCTCCTCCTCACCCCTCCCCTCCCCTCTCCTTCCCTTCCTTCCCCTCCCCTCCCTTCTCCTCCTTCCCCTCCCCTCCCCTCTCTTCTCTCCTCCTTCCTTTCTTTGACTTGGTCTCACTATGTGGTCCAGAATAGCTCAATTGCCTCACCTCAGCCTCCCAAATGCCACCATGTGAGGTCAAAAGAATTACTTCCTTTTCCATAACCATGCTATTTGCTTGGCCTCCACTCTCTCTGACTTCTCTTTCTACCTTCTCAATCATGTCTTTGTCTCACCTGTTCCTTGTCTTTTAATGGCCAAATATACACAACAAGAAGTTTTCTGTTGCCATTGTACAGCGTAATGGTTTAAATACACTCAGTGTACCCAGGTTTGGTTCTTAGCACTCACATCAGGTGACTCATAGTAGTTTGTAACTCTAGCTCCAAGGGATCTGTTATCTCTGGCTTGCACTTATGTATCCATATTCACATATATGTATATGTGTGTAGACACGCGCGCGCACACACGCGCGCGCACACACACACACACACACACACACCTACACATAATTTTAAAACTAGAAATATCAAAAATAAAGTTTTAAATGCACCAATAATGTTCCATGGCCATTGCCACAGTTTACTTCCAAATCATTTAATTAGCCAAAATACAACCTCTGTACCACTAAACAACGTCCCCAGCTCCCTTCTTCCTTCACCTAGAAAGCTGTTTAAGAAACCACAGAACAATTTCCACAGTGGCTTCTGTACTGTTTGACATTCTCACCATCAGAACCGAAGGATTCCAGTTTCCCTTCACATCGACATGGTATTTCTCATTTGTCTTTTTATAGACGCCACCCAACAGGTACCAGGGGACATTTCATTGTCATTTCCATCTTGTCATCACTGAGACACCTAAAAACTTAGTATCTGTGTCTTTCCTTCCTCATCAGCTTCTACCCTATGGTGAGCCCTTCCAACCTCTGACTTTAATGCTGGGGATATGCTGCAGTGTATCTATCATCCCAAGCTCCTCTATGCACAATGCTCATTGTATATCATTGCCTGGTGGGCAGCTCAACAGCAAAATGTCCAAAGCTGAATTTGTGTGCCATGTTCTTCTTCTCCTTTCCAACCACAGACTTCTTTCTTCAAAATAAGCCTTTATTTGCTAATGGCATACAGCATGGATCTGTTCTATCACTTTGCCATGCTCCAGATCTGCATCCATCCTTTGCAGTTTCACTTGCTCTCGACATCCACCAGCAAAATCTGTTTGCTGTAATTTTAAAACAAAGCCAGAACCTTGGGTCTTGGCTCAAATGCTATCTGCACAGGTAGTATTTCATGTGAAATAGTCTCTGTGCCTCACCCCAAGCTCCTCAGTCACTCTGTTCTCCAGAGCAGGACCCCGTGTACATTTGTTTGAGTTTCGTTCCTTGATCTATAGCTAGACTTATTTGTTTAGTGGTTTGAGACCTTTCCTTGAATAGTACTGATTCCATAGAAAATTATCAAATAGAGTATTGAAGAGAAAGTGGAAGAAGATACAGTGTCTGCCCCCGAGGAAGCAATGAAATCAAAATGCATGAAAAGAAGTAAAAATGGTAAATGCGCCTTGACCTTTCTTTCAGGAAAAGTGGCCTTCTTAGATAAATTTCATTTTACTCTATGAATAGAATATGCCTATTTGGACTGAAAGTGTTAGAGGCCTTCTTTCTAAGCAGCCTAGCTGAACGGGTACTGCTGCTGTAGTTGATATACATGACCTGGCTGGGGCTAGGCTTAGTTTTAGGGGACCCTCCTTCACTGAGGCTCTTCCTGTTATCTTTTTAGCCACCACTCTTAGTTGGCTTTATTAAGAAAGAGGAACACACTGAAATGAATTGTATCATGAAAATATTAATGGCAAGTGAGTGATAAGTAATTATATTATTTACTATGGAATTATCTAAATGATATTCGGGGCTAGAGAGTCCGTCAAATTCCAAGCTCCTTGAAGGCAGAATGATGCCTTGGAAGTTCTTCATCCTCTTTTTCTTTAACTGAAAGTAAGTAACTTCTGAGTAAAGAAAGCCATGGAGAAAGGAGAAAATAGATATGGGTTCAAGGTCCAGCATTTACCAGCTGTGTGGCTTTTGTGACTTGGAGTTGTGAGAATCACGTTTCATTTCTTCCTGACCCCATGGAGAAGAGACCAGGGATCATACGCAAGCATGACTGTCATTTAATTGTCAGACAGTGGTTACTGTTAGGACTCTTACATTTATTTCTACGTGAATTGCTGTAGAAGAAAGAATAATGGGGAGGGCAGAAACATATTTTGGGGCCTTATTCAATTTAAACTTAGCTTCTAAACTCCAACTGTTCAGTCACTGGAAATTATGAGCCCATGGTATCAACAGCTCCTAAGGCCAATTCTAAACAAAGACATGCACATGGTGAGCCCTTCCAACCTCTGACTTTAATGCTGGGGATATGCTGCAGTGTATCTGTCATCCCAAGCTCCCCTACGCACAACGCTCATTGTATATCATTGTCTGGTGGGCAGCTCAACAGCAAAATGTCCAAAGCTGAATTGCACATGCTTCTGCAATAACCCTAATCCCACTTCCATGGCATTATGCATATTAGCTTCTGTGACACATTGTCACTGACCTGTGAAGTTAGATAAAGCAAGAACAAGACATTCTTTTTAGTTGAACAAAAACTGAGCTGGGCATCCAGCTAGGACTCTGTAACCCTTACCTGTTTTACATTCACTTCCTGTTAGGTCATGGTGTCTTAAATTCTGCTAGTGTTACCACCAGTTCAGAACTTAACTCTTTTCTCTCTCTCTCTCTCTCTCTCTCTCTCTCTCTCTCTCT